>JAUTXW010002914.1:242500-499937 GCA_030620095.1 Kuschelorhynchus macadamiae | reverse complement strand
CGTTCTTTTAGTTCCAAATTTAAAAAGACATTTGTTTTCTGTCGGTACAATCAGCAGCAAGAAATTTTCGTTTCATGTTTATAAAGACAAATGTGAAATTCGCGACCGCGATGGAAACCTATCGTCGGTAGGTGTCAGGTATAAGAACTTGTTTCGCATATGTTTTAAAGCTAAAATCCCTCTCGAATGTAATGCAGCTCAAGTAACTACAACAACTTAAAACTCTGGCATGAAAGAATGGTTCATGTAAATTCCGGCCGAACAAAAAACGTTTAACGAGCATAATCTATTAGACGTGGATACGCAGGGTGAGAAAATTGACTTTTTCTGTGAAGCGTGTGTCGCGGGTAAGCAATCGCGAAAGCCACACGCAAGTTTACCTGATCCGTGTTTGTATAGACCAGGGGAAAAGATTCACACCGATGTTTGTGGACCTTTAAACATTGAGTTACGGCGCGGAAAAAAAATTCTTATAGCTTATTTTTGCGACATAAATTGGAGGTCTTCGGAAAATTTAAAGAAATTGAAGCATTTGTGTCAAATCAGCTTAATGCGAATATAAAGTTTTTACGTTCAGATAATGGAAAAGAATATACATCCAGAGAGTTTAGTAGCTATCTTCAAAAAAAAGAACTTTTTATATACAAAAAAATTAAATAAATTTGTCGTGTATCGCTGTTTTTTAAGTAAATTGAAAGCGCTTCTGAAATAATTTTTTTTTCAAGTGGCTGTTTTATTCACCCAGTACCAACCTGTATAGTTGACAAAAATATATACAAAAAAAAAGAGGTATCACATCTTTTACCGTTCTCTGAATACTCTTTTTCGTATCCGGGGAGCTGCCTCTTTCCTTTATATTAAAATAAATAAATAAATTTGGTGTGTTTCGCCGTTTTTCGAAATATTACGTTTTTTTAAGTATATTATCATCAAGTATCTACGCCAATGATTTCCAAATTTTTTTAATGTCAGAATATTTATCCCAACTATTTCTGTTTTCAATTTGTTTGCTATCGGCTTCTGGGTTCTCAAAATATGAGTATTTTACGTTTTTATACCCCTTAAGAAATCAAAGATCTATGCCTATGACCCCCAAAATCTAATACCCGCCAAATTCCGACCTAGTCGATTTTTGGTACAAACTTAAAAAACATTTAACAGGTAAGATGAGTAACTTTTTTATTGTCATTTTTGCGTTATTTTTCAAGCAAAAATTTCTGTAAACTTAGTTTTTAGTCTGGTCAAATTTGAAAATAATTTCCTGTGATAAAGTCTTTACTGGTCTCACTCTATATTGAGAAGGATGGGAGTGTTTTCCCCAAATGAAAGTTATCCCGTTTCTCAGAAAAATATAAAATTTAGCAAAAAAACCTTCAAATACATCGCATGTCATATTAGGGTTGCTCTGTCTGGGCGAGAATTCACGACTGACCCCTATATAAGCACAACTGTAAAATTTTTCAGAATTGGCATTTACTCTTCATCGTTTTTTCTTCTAATTTTTAGATTTTAGATAATTAAAAATTACCTTGTTATTACAAAATTAATTATCAAGCTTTTAATGTTAATATGATATCGTCTGTTAACAAATTAGGAATTGTTTTTCTAATTTTTATATTACGAGAGAAACGAGATGAGAGAAGGTCTTTCTCGTCTCGGGGCATTCTCGGCGAGACGAGAGAGTACTTTTCTCTCGTGATACGAGACGAGAGGAGACCTTCTTTCGTCTCGCGGCATCACTAGTGCGAATCGCTTGTTTTATCAAATTTCAATTGTTGTGATTCTGTGTAGGATTTTTTCCTTGACCAGGAGAGTAGAAATCGGATACAAAGAGTGCAGAATGGGTGTATTAGATTTGTTTATGTCCTTAGAAAATATGACCACATTTCAGAATATTTCAGGGAAATTAATTGGCTCGAAGAAATATACCTTTATGTATCTTTTTAATAAAAACAATAATCCTGCGTCTCCCTTTTCCATTCGTGAGCGCTTAGTTTTTCGCAATTTAAATCCCCGAAATAATGAAGGGCAAACCATGCCTCATCATCAGAGTGTCATTTTTAGCGTGGATTCACTTACAATGCAGTACATCATTATAGTAGCTTACCGAACAACTTGCTATATCTTAATATTAACACGACTATAGAAAATATTTTTAACTTTGCAGAATATGATAAATTAGAATACTTCTCTGTAACCTACTTGTCGGTCTACTATGTTCGGTTCTCTAGTCATCGGAAAGTCAATACGGATTACAGTGGATACTGGAGCAGGAGTTTCCCTGGTTAGAGGAAATCTCGTCGAAGCTAAAGAAGTAAAACTACTGTTGTTGCGCACCATTTTTCTGCGTAACAGGGGTGTCAGCGCTGGTATATGGAGAAATTAGTATCAGACTTTCACACATTGCTCCACTTTAATTCACCATTAAACAATAGTAGCTGATATAGAAGATACATTAATTCTCGGAATGGACTTAAGTAGAGAACATGGCTTATCATTTGACCCTGAACTTAACATTGTAATAATTGGAAACGAAAAATTGGTTTTGGTTAATTAAGAGGACATTATAGTTAGTGAAATTTTACCAATACCGGATAACATCGAAATAATTGTCGAGGGGAAATTGAAGACATCCTGAGGTGCTGCATTGAACTGGTACAGCCATTATGTGGCAGCAAGCTCAGGAAATACTTAAGCGGACAAACGTTTGTACGAATGGAGAATACAATTTTTCTCCGGGATACGAACATCTTTTCCAGATCTAGGAAAATTAATAAAGGAGATGTGATTGCAACATTCAAACCAATCCAACAAATAGTCAATTAGGACATATTCAAATCGGATTAGCAAAGCAAGAAAATTAAGCTAGTCAAGGATATTTTGCAAGTATGGAAAAATCATGGGGTTATTTGTTAGAAGAAAAGTTTTACAAGGCCAAAGAACTTATATTAAAAGGAAAACGACGCATTTGAACCCGGAGGTGCCCAAACCGGAAGGACACACTCTCAATTAGACAACCGCTACGAGGGTTGTAAATTGCAAAACAAGAAAAAGTTGAGAAACACGCCAACAAGATGGTTTAAGATGGGGTTACCGTAGAGTCGAATAGTACATGTTCAGCACCGGTAATTCTTTTAGGGAAGAAACATGGAGGTATTAGGTTTTATGAGGACTACCGTAGTCTTAATGACGTCACCAAAAAAACAGCTACCCAACACCGAGAATTGACGATACTTTAACAACTTTGTCAGGATCCAAATGGTTTTTCACTTTGGATTTAAAGAGTGGATATTGGCAAGTGGCTATTCATGAAACAGATAACGAGAAAACTGTTTTTACCACCGGTAGTAATTTGTATTATTTCTAATGTCTAATGTCTAATGTCTTTTGGTATGTGCAGTTCTTCCGCCATTTTTAAAAGTCTTATGGAATATGTTTCAAGATGTCTTAGTTGAAAAACCTGCTTGGTGTACCTTGACGATGTTATGGTAGTGCGTCAATCTTTCGAAGATCATCTGAAAAACATTCAAGACGATTTCAGCAAATTTTTTAGAAGATTTAGAAATGAAAATTTTAAAATTGAACTCAAAGAAATGTTTCCTGTAGAATTTTTGGAACATGTTGTCTCTGAGGAGGGAATTCAAGCAGATGACATTAGTATCGAAACCATAAGTGATTGGCCAACACCAACAAACATACATGAACGTCGAAATTTCTTAGGAATATGCTCATATTTTGGACGGTTTGTAGAGAATGTCACAAAAATTTCAGATCCACTACATAATTTAGCTAAAGAGAAAGCTGTCTATAATTGGACTGTAGAAGGTGACACTGCATTTAGAAGACTGAATTCGGTTTTATGGTCTAGTTCAATTCTACCTTTCACTCAACAACATGGCATATTTATTTTGCACACAGATGCGAGCAATGTGGGAATTAAAGCTGTTTTGTCCCAATTCCTTCGATATATATTACAGAATACTATAGCCGCGTATTATCCAAACCTGATTAGAATTGTTTTGTCACAAGAAGAGAATTACTTGCCATTGTTGGAGAAGTTGATCATTTCCACAAATATTTGTATGGATGGAAATTTCTGATTAGAACGGCCCATGCTACAGTAAAATGGCTTATGGAAATTTAAAGAGCAGTTAGCCAGATGGTTAGAAAAGTTACAACAGTACAATTTCCAAATTAAACATCGACCAGGGAGACAACATAGAAACTCTAATTCCTTATCCAGACGCTCATTTAAAGAAGGCTGTAAGCATTGTCAGAAGGTAGATAGAAGATCTTGATATTGGACCAATTTTTCACGAAAAAGAAAGTAATCAATGCTAGATCAGAACGGAGAGAAATATCTGACAAAAACTTTTCATTAAAAACTGAAGAGTACAAAAAAGTGCTGATGGAAATGGCCACTAAAGTGTAATAAGTAGTTCCTAGAAAAAGAATCCAGGTCATATTATAACAACGAACTACATGGAGGAAAAACAAAACTCTGAATAAAGTTAAGTTCTCGTTTTTTTAGTTCTAGTGCTGAGTATTTGTCAGATAAGCTAATCAGTCTATGTATTTGGGAAGTCATCTGTTTTTGGTATAAGAATTTTTCAACTTATTTAATCTTTTTGCCAGTAGTTTAAGATCAGCCAATTCTCTTCCCCCCGTTGATCTAGGTAAGTGTAATCTTTCTGTACTGTGGGCTTGACGTTCCGTTAGAAGAGTTCTAATTTTTCTGTTGAGGTTTTCTGTGTCTGTGTTGGACCATTTTAATATACCAAAGGTGTACGTTGCCACTGGTATAACCCAGCTGTTAATGGCTTTTATTATATTTTTTTTTTCATTAAGCTGTGTCTTAAGGAGTTTTCTGACCCTGTCAGCTATTCTTTCTCCTATTTTTCTTTTGGCATCAGATTGGTTGATATTCATATTTTGCTCAAACTCTAGATATTTATAGTTCTCATTATTCAGATATTTAATTTCGTATTTAACTTGGAGGTTATCGTAGTTTGAGGTTTTCTTTTCTTAGCTATAAGTTTTGCACATTTATCCAACCCGAATTGCATTTTAATATCTTCGAAAAATTGCTTTGTAAGTTGGAATAGCCTATCTAGAACCTGTTCGGACCCTGCATAAAGTTTCAAGTCGACTACTTAAAATAGGTGACCTAGAGTGGAGGTTTCTGCATGGTGTTTTAATTTATAACCTAAATTAGAACATATTCCATAAGACTCTTAAAAATGGCGGAAGAACTGCACATACCAAAAGACATTAGACATTAGACATTAGAAATAATACAAATTACTACCGGTGGTAAAAACAGTTTTCTCGTTATTTGTTTCATGAATAGCCACTTGCCAATATCCACTCTTTAAATTCAAAGTGAAAAACCATTTGGATCCTGACAAAGTTGTTAAAGTAGCGTCAATTCTCGGTGTTGGGTAGCTGTTTTTTTGGTGACGTCATTAAGACTACGGTAGTCCTCATAAAACCTAATACCTCCATGTTTCTTCCCTAAAAGAATTACCGGTGCTGAACATGTACTATTCGACTCAACGGTAACCCCATCTTAAACCATCTTGTTGGCGTGTTTCTCAACTTTTTCTTGTTTTGCAATTTACAACCCTCGTAGCGGTTGTCTAATTGAGAGTGTGTCCTTCCGGTTTGGGCACCTCCGGGTTCAAATGCGTCGTTTTCCTTTTAATATAAGTTCTTTGGCCTTGTAAAACTTTTCTTCTAACAAATAACCCCATGATTTTTCCATACTTGCAAAATATCCTTGACTAGCTTAATTTTCTTGCTTTGCTAATCCGATTTGAATATGTCCTAATTGACTATTTGTTTGATTGGTTTGAATGTTGCAATCACATCTCCTTTATTAATTTTCCTAGATCTGGAAAAGATGTTCGCATCCCGGAGAAAAATTGTATTCTCCATTCGTACAAACGTTTGTCCGCTTAAGTATTTCCTGAGCTTGCTGCCACATAATGGCTGTACCAGTTCAATGCAGCACCTCAGGATGTCTTCAATTTCCCCTCGACAATTATTTCGATGTTATCCGGTATTCGTAAAATTTCACTAACTATAATGTCCTCTTAATTAACCAAAACCAATTTTTCGTTTCCAATTATTACAATGTTAAGTTCAGGATCAAATGATAAGCCATGTTCTCTACTTAAGTCCATTCCGAGAATTAATGTATCTTCTATATCAGCTACTATTGTTTAATGGTGAATTAAAGTGGAGCAATGTGTGAAAGTCTGATACTAATTTCTCCATATACCAGCGCTGACACCCCTGTTACGCAGAAAAATGGTGCGCAACAACAGTAGTTTTACTTCTTTAGCTTCGACGAGATTTCCTCTAACCGTTCTCATTATTCAGATATTTAATTTCGTATTTAACTTGGAGGTTATCGTAGTTTGAGGTTTTCTCTTCTTAGCTATAAGTTTTGCACATTTATCCAACCCGAATTGCATTTTAATATCTTCGAAAAATTGCTTTGTAAGTTGGAATAGCCTATCTAGAACCTGTTCGGACCCTGCATAAAGTTTCAAGTCGACTACTTAAAATAGGTGACCTAGAGTGGAGGTTTCTGCATGGTGTTTTAATTTATAACCTAAATTAGAACGCTTTAAGGCCCAAGAGAGGGAATTTAAGCTGAGTATAAACCAAATCGAACTTGAAAAATTCCGCCTTGAATTGAGATCTTTCGTGTACTTATTGTAATGTTATTGAGCCTTATACTTAGTTTAGTTTGCCACGTTTCCATACATCTTTTTAGCAGGTTAGTCACTTTCAAATCGATTTTATATAAAGCGTGAGACATTCGCCTTTTGATAGTTTATCCACGCTACTGCTAGATTGCGCGCTCGAAGTCTGGCGTCATTTGTGCTAATATTGTCAATGATGAGTTCTTTACATTACTGCGATTTAATTGCAGCAGCCTTTTTGTGCTTCACTTGAAAGGTTAAATTTTTCTAAATGTGCAGTTATTTTCGTATGGATTATTGAAGTAATTATCTTGTAAAGGGTTGGCAAGCAAGTTATTGGTCTATAATTTCTAGGGTCTTGCGTGTTGGAAGATTTTGGGACCATATATGTAAACCCTTTGGTAAGAAACTCAGGTAGGTCTAACAGGTTATATATTATGTTGTTAATTTGGCAGGTTAATACTTTAGTGATTGCTAATGCACCAATAATTGTGCAGATGGTCTTTTCCTGCTGCCTTCCAATTGTGCGCAAGGCACCTATTATATCTTCCTCTCTTATTACCAACGGCTCCCTATTAAATCTGATTTCCTTTTTTGTTTATAGCCAAGCACTTTTGTTATTTTGGGTATCTTTTGTCTTTCAAATTTCCTTCCAATAAGGTTCTCTTTATCTGGTATTTGTTCTTGCTGCACGTTTTTCTCGTTTAGCTGCTTTTGTTCACTTCACTTAAGAAGGCATACGAAAATTATTTTGTATTCTTTATAAACATATATATTAGTTCTCTATATTTTTTTGTTTTTTCTTGTTCTTTCGCTGTGATATTTAATTCAACTGGACTTGAGAACTCTATTATATAAATAATTTTCTCTTCCAGATCTCGTACGATATCCGGTTTATTTGCTAGTACCCGTTAGCGGGTCGAGGAGGAATAATTCCAAAGCATTGCTCATATACCACAACACTTTCTATCTCCGGTGGACTAAAGTAGATGGTAAGTTCCCGGTCTATGTTGTAGCTGTTATGTCTTTTTAGGTAGAGCATTGCAGGCACTGGTGCAATTGTCATGTCAACATCCTGCCTAAGGCTCTCCTTTTTATTAAACCAACACATTGGTTTATAAAAACATACACTGCATCCTGTACCGAGGTAATAAAGCCATCCGTCTCAGCCTTTAAGAACTCCGCATTCAGAAAACTAAGGTAAGTTTTGTTGACAATTCCTGTCTTTCGATGTCAGAATAAAAGACTCCGTACATTGATTTGTTGGAGTGCTTTGTACTGAAGAATTCAACATCTTGCTTTTTCAATGAGAGCTTTATTCTGCTTTGGTCTTGATGGGAGATATCGTTCATATTATGGTTGTTGGTGCTAAATGGTATATGAAGCTTTTCCGCTGCCCTTTGCGCATGACGAAACAGAAATGCCACTTTGTTGGCTAGTTCATGTTGCTTAACAAATATTAAAAGTTAAGTTAAATTAATAACTACTTTATTATGAGCCATTTCTATGTATATGCTTATAATCCCTCTTCCTCCATTTTTCCTAGGCACATATATCCTGGGCACTGAGGCGTTAGGATGTAAGGTCCGATTTTTTGTCATTATTTTCCTCGTTGTTAGAGCCCGACAGTTCGGAAGTAAATATTTCATGCAAGAGTCTCTGTCTTAAAGTTACTTTTAAGGCTCTGTCATCATGCATGTATTGTTGGTCGATACCCAGGTAAGTACAAGCTTGATTCTCCTGCAAGTGGTGTATATCCTCGGTCTAAGGTGTTCTACCGCGTTGAATGTGGAACACATTGCACTTGTCATAGTCCAACTCCATACCCACATCATCACTACAACCCCTAATGATGTTAAGACTTTCTTGTATATCCCTTGGACTTTGAGAATATAATTTTTCACGGTGCATGTAGAATAGCCATTAGTTCTTCTTAACTACAGTGACAGGAAGAAGTGTGATACAGAATAGGAGGGAGCTTGGTTGTCTTTCCTAGGATTAACCTTGTTTTGTACAAGGCAATCATACTACTTAAAAGATTAATTACAGGCGAATTTTAAGAATAATAACAGGACTAATTTGTAGGTGCTGCAGAAGGGCGAGTATTATATGATGACAGGAACTGTCATATGTCTTTTTATAAATTGATACATTTCTTTTGTATTGTATTACATCCTGGCGTATTGATCGGTCTATGAGTAGATTATCTTTAACAACAGAAATACCTCTTCTTTAGTCCCTTTGTTCTGTAAAGTTATCCCAGACTGGTTTGATAGATGACAGTATTTTTTCATAAATAATGCTGGTAAATAATTTGTATATCGTATTTAGGCAGGTGATCGGCCTATAATTTTTTGGGTCACCTGGATTGCCTTTTTCGTAGATTAATATCGTGCGTCCTTCCGGTAGTCAAGCCTGGACCGGTGTGTCTTCCCGGATCATCAGTGTGAAAATTTTGGCTAGATGTTTGTAGGTAGCTCGTAACTTCTTCCACCAAAATCCGTTTATACGGTCGTTACCTCAAGCAGAAAAGTTCTTCATCTTTTTAAGAGCATTATTATTATTGACAATTATCTTTACAGGTACATAAGAGCAAATCGGTCGTTCTGTTATTTCTCCAGAAATGGCATGTGTGTGGCATCCAGAATGACAGATTTTTGAATTAGGCGGTAGGTATTTGTGAGTAAGTCTAAGGTAAGTAATTTTTCTTTCAGTTACTTGCAGATAACAACCAGTACTAAATATTATTACTAGTATAATTTCTACTTTTTTCATATAGCACATGTCCTTCTCTTTTTTATTCCAGTCATTTCTCGAATTTCTTAATCATCTTACAATCATCGTTCAAACTGTTTGTATTGGGGATGGATGTATCAACAAGATATGTTATTTTTTGCTCATTAATTAAATTTGTCAGGTCTATTATGCTCTCGCTGCCTGTGATAACCCTGTGTTTTCTACTACGGGTGGCGGTATGTTATTGAAATAGAGTTTTTAGGAGTTTTATTCAGTATTTATTAACGATGATTGTACTTTGTTGCGTCGGTTTGTATATTTATTACCCGCATGCTTGAACAACCCGGGAGGATATTTCCTGCCAAAGTTACCGTTTCTGCACTTGTCGGTTATGCTTATTAATATTTTCGACTTGTCATACTTCCTCAGATTCCTGCTGAAATCTTTTCACCTTCACTCTCAGTTCCCACTTCAGGGCGAGGCTTGGATGGTTTTGCGGTCCATGGGAAGTGGTTAAAAATTCTAGTGACCGAGAGCAGACTCTACTCGTAGGGTTCGCTAAAAATTAGCTTGTAATATGTGCTGTACCGATAACAGCAATATTTTGTGCCTGCCACACTATTTCTTTTATATAACCGGGATTTCTTATAATCGTTTCTGATAACTTTTTTGTACCACCCCTGTTGCCTCTATTATAACTGGAACTATGTTAGTCTGTAATCCCCACATCCTTTGAATTCAATCTGAAGATCTGTGTATTTTGGGAGCTTGTCGCAAATATTTATAAACATTATGCCCGGTCTGTTTGCATTTATTTGCCTATGAGTTTGTATTTGTTTGTCCCACAAAACAGTTATCACCTGGTTTGCTTCTACATTCTTGGGTTAATGAAGATATCTTTTTTTCAAAAGGTATTTTTGCATATATCATAATTCATATTACTACATACTTTATTATGTCGTTCGATATATTCTTCTTTAGCTGACGCGAAACATCCTGACATAATATGAGCTATGGATTCATCATATTTCTTAGAAATTTGCCAGGTTGGATCAACTTGCATTTTAAATATTTTTCTCTTATGGTTGCTAAGGCCTGGTCTTGTCCTGCAACAATAAACGCTTCCGTTTTCTCTTTAAGAACGCTTCGGTATATCTACTCATAATACATGTTTTGGTTTATTTGGACGTTTTACATTATTCTTTTATGTTGGCTGTGCAATGGTTTGGCTCGGCACTTGTCTTGTTTCATTTCATGATGAGCATTGTTTTAGTTGTTTTTTCTGCCTTGTCCCATTTCGCTATTCTGATAGTTTTGATTGCTCTATTTGTTGCTTCTGTTATGTTTCTTCGTCCAGAATATACTGTGTGAATTTTTGTGCTGACCTAAGTACGGAACTTTTCTCATTTCTTTGCGTGTCTTGTGTTAGAACTTGACTAATTAACGAGTCTTCTATTTTACATTTAAATACTGCGAGAGGCCTATCAGAGTAAGTCCTTAATATTGACTAATCCCCTTCCTCCTTTTCTTCGTGGTGTTTAAAGTCTGTTGACGTTTTCTTTTGGGTGACGTAATTTACACATAGTCAACAACTTTCTTGTTTTATTATTATTATTATTATTATTTTGTTTATTCGCAGCTTTTTAGTGCGGTTTGCGGTTAACGGCCTGTACTGAATGAACTACAGTTCCTCCCACTCAATTTAAGAACTTTCTGACAATGTGACAGGTCTGTAATAAGACCGCACGCTCTTTATTTACACGATGGAAGGCCGCAAGCGAAGTTTGTTTAGGTTGTTAATGAAATTTGCGCTTAGAATTCCTTCAGCCGGCATTACAAGTGATAATATGATATTTTTAAGATGCTATATGTTTTTTTATTTCATAAGCTAAGTTTTCATATTTTGCTATTTTTCTACAGACTTTTCCCTTTCTTGTCGATAATCACGATGTCAGATCTATTATAGTCGAAAGCTCGGGCCGTTATTACTGGTCTGTTCCAGTACGATGTAGTGTCTAATTTGTCTAAGTTATTATCAGTTCATAGTTTATAGTAAGTTGTTGTCGGACGACTTTGGCGAGTTGGTTGTGACGCCCTAAACAAGTATTTTCTGAGAAATTTTAACATCCCGCCGTGATATGTTCAATCGTTTTGCCAACAATTCTACATTTTCTACATTTATCATTCACCAGCAGTTTTAGTATATGCTTTTCGTAGCTTCTTGCCAGGATCACTTAAAAACCCCTCTGTTTCGGGATAGAGTTGTCCGTCTTTCAGCTCTCTGAAATTGTCTATCTCACAACGCCCTCTTTATATAGTAAATTTGCATACCTACCATGCAGGGTCTACTCAGTCCATCTATTTCTACGGTCTTCTGTTGTTAGCCCACTTTCTGTAGGCTGGTTAGTGTTACTCAGGTTTATAGCCTTTATTACACTATGACACACCCTACCTCCATAATAATATTAAGAATAATAATAATTATTATAATATTCTATTTTCCACCACAAAAAAGTTTTAGTCCCGGAAGTGGAAGTTAGCCAAATTTTTTGCGCAAAATTTTGAATCAATTGGATAAGTAGTTCTTTGACACTAAATTTTTAAACATTTTATTGGTCAGTCATTTTGTTCACACTAAAATTTTGCCAGTTTATCCTTAAATCACATTTGATGTACATGCAAAATTTAAGGTTTATTCGACAAGTAATACAAATTTTCTTAATAATGGTTTTTTTAACACCTTGTAAGGCCATCATTTTGGATATTTACCAATATATAACCATGCTATCCCATATAATCCTTGTTATTTGACCAACATTTGGTCAATTGGATAAATAGTTTTAGAGTTATGCCTCACAGAGGCATAAGAACGACACACCGACGGAAATAGGAAAATATGTTTTTCGTGGTTTCGATCTTAAAACGTCACACATTGCAGACACATGCTTGGTAGGTTGCTGAAGATTTGTAACCATTTCAGCTATGGCCTGGATTTGCAAATCGCCCAGAATTTTCGGCCTACCGGATCTTGGAGCATCTTTAAGTGACTTTAGCATTCTAAATATGGAAAGAAGATTTTGATAATACCGGCAGCAAATTGAACGTTCTGGAAAAGTTTCATTGAATATGACGGCATCAGCATTGTAATTTCTATTGGCTTCGTCAAATATTATAACTGCTTCTACTTTTTCTTGTAGAGTTTAACAATGTTTAACAATGAAAATGTAGCTATGTTAAATCAATGAAACAATCATAATAAACCGGTCAACAATCGAATTCATGCACTGATTTTTTTATTAAAAAATTGGACATTTCGGCAGTCATGATGAATATATGGCCAATTACTAAAAAAATGAAGAAACACTGCATAAGACGGGTCGAATTTTTACGACTTATACATAGAGTGAATGTCGTATAATTTTCAATTTTTTTTAAACGCTCCAGGCCCTGTAGCTTGTCTTGTACTAATCCTAGAGCAAAACGTGCAAATTCAGGCCATAGCTGAAACAGTTAAAAACCCCTTAACAACCCCTCAAGCGTGCGACTGAAACATGTGACGTTTAACATCGTCTATTAAAAATATTTTAAAAAGGAACAAATTTTATAGCAACAAATTTCAAATAATAAGAACTTGATTTTTGCGAAATGAAGTTAGACATACTGATAGCAAACTCAAACTATGTGCACCATATTTCATTTAATGACGAAAGCAAAGCACACAACAAGACTGTTTTTTGAAAACGATTTAATAAAATACTTTGAAACTTTGGAGTTAGCGTGCGCATAAAAACTCCTTTTAAACGAGGTGTCACCATCCCCCCTTCTATTAAATGGAGTCCGGTCGCCATTTTGAAAACTTGAATTGTAATTTTAGATTTTAGTAGAGTTTTATGTTTCATATATATATATATATATATATATATATATATATATATATATATATATCTGGCGGCGATATCTCAAGCACCTCAAAAGTTATAGGGATGCAATCGCCTGAATGGCATCATTAATTTAATTTAATACCATCATCACGATGGGTTATCGAAATATAAATTTTTTGTGTTGGCAGTAGTGCGTCATCTACTTCGGCATTTTAATTTTTTTTTAAGCAACTAAACATAGATAAGAATATTTGCGTGATACGGACGAATCTTTTGATGGCTCATGAATGAAAATCGATCCAGGCTTTAAGCTTGTAGGTGGTAACAAATATATGTACATACATACATGACTTTTAAACGCATTACCCTCCTTTTCATGTACAGTCGGGTAAAACTACGTCTAAAATCAATTTCTAATATTCCACGAAATAAAGGGATGTAATATTTTGATGTCGACTATTCCAATAAAGTATCTGTTGCAAGTTTTTACCGCAGAGTTAGAGCTGATGTCATAGGCTTTGGCAATTTTTTTAATATTCCTCTTAGTTTTTACTTAAATTTGTTTTACGAAAATTTGAAAAAAGTAGATAAAGAAAGTTAGTCTACCTTTAGTCTATATGGATATGGTTATTTTTCTTCACTTTTGCGTTTTCTAGAATTAAAATTTTTGTACTTATCCAAAAATGTTGTAATTACCAACTGCGATAGCAAAAGATCTGTCTGAACATTCCGTAGAGGTTTTAGCTGATTATATCCCAAAAACTATTTTTTTACGTGAAACCGACTTTTTATAGTTTTTTTTACTGCACTGTGCTTTTCAGCTCGTACTTATAGACTGATTAGTGCTATTAAAGTCTGATAAGCATAATGTATGAAAATTATTTGATAATATGTGACAATAAAATATTAAAAAAATAATAATTAATAAAATATTTTTTCTTGCACAGAAATCATATTTACATGTTTTTGAAGGTTTACATAAAATAATATAAAATATATTGGATATAGCATATAGGAAAATAAGGTTCAACTATTTAAGAAAAAATAGGAAAGTAAATAAAAATTCTAAATTTGATCTCCTTTTGTCATGAAATATTTAACTGCTTTTGATTTCTTCTTTAAGACCTAACCATTCTGCCTTGTCAGTTTATTAGAAAACTACAGCATTTCTGAAAAAAATACAATTAAGGCAGGAGAAAAACAATTTATTGATTCCGTAAGATCTAAGAAGATTCTTGCTGAAAATAATCAGCAGCGGGTATTGTTTTTACCTGAAACACAGTGCGTACTAAGAGCTGGTTTGACTGCTTTGATAATCACTTCGGTTTCTAAGCAGAGTGATATAATTGTCCATAAAGGCTGCAGACCAGTAAGTAATTAGATGAAAAGTATCGTTCGTTATAATTACTAAACTTACACTTACTTCCTGATTCTTCTACAGAGCAGGAATTTTTTTTTTCTAGATTTATTTGAAGTAACACTAATGGCTAAGCAATAGATTTCCGAGTTGATTTATTTAAAGATACGTTATAAAACATATCGGTATTATTACATTTTTCTGTCCGTTCTGCTGGTTTGTGTTACCTACAAAATATTTTCTCCGAAGAATATACTTGTATTACTGTTGTATTAGAAACTATTTAATTTAGTCAAAGGAGAGTTTGGCTTATAATGTTTTGTTAAACATTTTTTAACATATTTTTTTAGTTGTTGTAATTAATAAATAATATTAAATAAATCTAATATGCGAAAAAAATGACGCTTTTACCACAACTGGTACCGAAGTTCTCAGTCAGAAAAGCAGAAACTGCAAAGTCTTTACAGAATAATTAAGCGGTCTGGGGCTGAAGTAAAACTCGTATTTCACATACGCCAAGCTTTCGAAAATATATTGTTTCTTTTTCAAGGCTACAACACAAAACAGAACTGTACAATCATATACTGTAATAACATTCAATTTTTGGTTTTAAAGAAATAAAGAAATATAAATAATATTACGAAAGCGTAGAAGGGCCACAATTTTTTATTTTTATTTTTATAACCAATTCCGACTTCTAACTCGGAATTCCGACTTCTAACTCGGAATTCCAACTTCTATCTCGGAATTCCGACTACTATCTCGGAATTTCGACTAATTTTAAAATACTGCAGAACATGGTGTTCATGCATGTTTGTTCCAACAATATTTTGTATAGTTACTTTGGTTTATAACCTTTCGATTCATGCCAGACTTCATTGCCAAGAAGTGTCAAGATTTGAAATAAATATTTTTTTCAGAGAGTATGTCAATACGAAGATATGACATTTTTACCATCTGATGCGGGCAAAAATCGCTGGACGACAAGAATGTTTCCGTTTTGAAATTTCTTTTGGACAAGCTTAATATAGACCAATCTCGAGATGTTAAATATAATTTAATTAAGAAATTGGTAAATTCATTCAATAGTTCTGTCGCAAAAATGTGAAAAAAACAGTACCTAATCGTACTCAAACCGTATTTAAACATAGACATCGTGACTGGCTAAGTGAATCTATTGAGTTTTTCATGGCAGATCTACAAGAACTAGGTACTGGTAAAGGTAGGCCCTCTAAATCTTTCAAGATCTTGGCGACAAACGCACAAAAACTAAAGATAATGCCATTGTTGGAAAGTTAGTCTACTGAGGAACTATCATTCGCAACTAGAAAAAGTCTTGAATTGTCAGGCCGTAAAAATGCATCTAAAATAGTCCAAGAACTGTCAGAACATTCACCAGAGATAGCTACCAAAATCAAAAAAGCAATTAGTCATCCAAAATATAAGCCTATTAAGTTTTCCCCAGAAGAAGCTTTTGCCCTTAACGTTGATGGGCGATTCACAAAAAATCCTACATTTTAATGCAGCAAGGAGAGAAGTGCCGGCATGCCAACATTTACCCTAATTACAATATTCTGCTGAGTGGTAAGAAAAAATGTTTTTCAACCGAATTCTATTATAATCACAGATAAATCCGCCGAGTCCCAAAAAGCTGTTATTTCTACTTTTCCATTAAATCTGTCAAATAAATTTTCTTCTGTAGAAATAGGGATGCGATGGCAATGCTAGGCACTCGACATACAAGCAGCAATTTAGTGACGAAAATGTTACTCTTCATAAAAAGTTCTGCTTCCTCCGAAAATATTATTGGAATTCTACCCATAGGTTTAGTTTTAGAGCAAAATGCCATAAGAGAATTATTCTGGGTATTCCGACGTGTGATAAAATACTAAATTTCATAAAGAAATTTAAATGCAAAAAGTTTTAGTTAACAATATCGTATAAAAAACGACTAGGGATCAACAATGAACAAATTATGCTTTTAAGTGAGCGCCATCCCGTTTCATACAAATTATGGTTCTTCTACTGAACTCTGCTATTGCCGCTCTTCCTATAGCTGGCGTAATTTCTTGTACTCACTGTCTGATGTACTGTTTTCAGGTGATCGACGTTTTGAAATGGACTGTGAAAATAAATCTTTTCTTTTAACAATCCCCAAAGAAAAAAGTCCAACGGGGTTAGGTCAGGAGACCTGGCTGCCCATGGGATTACAGAATACCTTCCTATCCAGCGATTTGAAAAAATTCTTTGTAAAAAATTGGAAACTATCTATGTACTATGACATGGTATTCCGTCGTGTTGGTACCAAAGTGAATACCTGATATTTAATGGCAATTCTTCAACAAATTCAAACAATTGAGTATTTAAAAAATTCAATTAAGTTTAGCTTGTCAAATTTTCAAGAAAGAAATACGGCCCTAATATTTGGTTATCCGAAATACCGCACCGCACATTTGTTTTAAATGATTATTGATTGCGACACTCTATGAGAAAATCTGGATTTTCGTCACACCACCAGCGGCAGTTTTGTGAGCATATGACTCCGTTTTGTAAATGTCCCCTCATCGGTAATTAATATTTTTCTGGCAAAGAAAGAATTATCTACAGCTTCCCCTCGGAACCATGCACTGAACAGGAAATGAACTAGATTTGTAAAGATAGAAGTTATTTGCTCGTAAAATTGTACTGACTGTTCACTTTGTCACATTACTCGGAAGTGATTTTGATATTTTCCTCACCGAGACTTTAGGATTCTCTACGACCGCTTGCCAAACTTGCATTTGTTTTTCGTTGGTAGTAGACCAGGCTTGGTCTTGTCTTTTAAACATATTATCAACAGAACCAGTGAATTTAAACTTGGTCATGACATTTGCAACAGTAACATAGCTTATTCGTTTATCTGGTTGCCTATTATTAAAAATTTCAGCCTCTTCACGGCACTAAAAATATTCCAAAATTATAGACATATATAATTTAAATAACTCGTGAGAGGTAGTAGCATCTCATGGTTATTTGCATTTTCCTCAAATTATAGTATGTGACCAAACCTAGTCTACGATACTGCAAACCTGATTGACAAATTATTTCCAAATATGTTCGCACTTTCAATAATGAAATAAAGTAAAACTATACCTACCTCTATTGGAATGTCCATTTTTCACAAGCCCGAATCCCTAGTTAGAAGTCGGAATTCCGAGGCAGAAGTCGGAATTCCGAGTTAGAAGTCGGAATTCAAATAAGAAGTCGGAATTTGTCACAAAAATAAAAATAAAATAATTGTGGCCATTCTACGCTTTCGTATAATATATATAAAATATTACCAGTTGTTTTAATAATATTGTATAATATAATATAATAAAGTAATAAAAATTAAAAATACACCCTGTACAGGGTGTATTTTTATTACTTTATGTGTTTAATCATAAGTAAGCATTGTTTTCTACCATGTCTGCCACCATGTTCTTAAAACATTGACTTGCCTGGCTTCAATTATCAGATTTTGCAAAATTTTCACTTTATTTATTTATGTATTTAACACAACTAATGACATTTCACCCAACTGATTACATCATTGCTAAAATGTATAAATAACACGCCAATATTAATAAATTACATGAACATCATCACAGAGAAAATCATTATAAAAAGTTACACATATTACACAGTTAAGACCGTCAAAAAACGTTACGATAAATATATTTAGATAATTAGGTACAGGAAGAGGGCCCAGATGATGTTTCATTTATTTTTAAAGGAGAATGGGGTAAAATCATAATCCATCTCCAATGGAATATATTTATTACAAATCATCATAAAGTGATTTATAACCTCAGATCTCAGATCCAGAAAATTCAGAGCAATCTATTTCATTAGCTAAATTTTGGAGCCAAAAGACAAAAGTTTATTTATACCGGTTTCCAAACCAGCTAGTGTTAATCCCTCATTATTAGATATCCTTTGATCAGCATCAAGCTTAAAGGGAAGAAAATGTACAAAGATCTGGACTGTAAATTCTTGAGATGATTTTCAGAAAAAGGCGACAATCAAGGTTTCTGACGAGGCAATAATATAGGTTTTTAAGACGAAGTACTAATAAATTCGAAACGTTTGCGTTGTTTCATAATAAATATTATCATCTTAAATGCTTTTAATATTACCCACTCTATATGATTCACAAACCTCAGTTCATTATCAAAATAACTTTATCAAAATTGGGGGCAAGTTGAATTTTCAAATTATGCACCATATTATATAAGGCCCTGTATAATAAGTGGTGTCAGTTTTAATCCAAATCCATGTCATGTTTACTAAAAATAGGTATTCGTTCCATATAATATTTTGGTTCTGAAAGTATTCTTGTAAGTGTAGATGGAAATTTAAAAAGTATTTCCTTTCTAAATCTACTAGGACCTACAGACCTTTTGATTGAGGGAGACAATAATAATTAATAATTTATTGATTAAATAGCTTATTCCTATGAAAAATAGCGCTGTAGATTGGAACAGTCAAATCACCTCCGTTCCTGGTGGTGGTTATCTCGTTTTCTTGCATGAGCTATTACACTTAAATTGATTCCTATTCTTAAAAACAGAGCAGTACACATTATAAGTACAAGACACAAGATAATAAGCATTACAAATTGACCTTATTATTCTCAACTGCATAACAAAAACGCGTAATATAGTTTGATAGTTGAAAGTGACCATATTTCCATTGCTGCAATGTGCAAATTTGTATTTAAATATAAATGGGGGAAATAATAAAACTCAAATGTTTAAAAGTTTTGTTTTTGGCTTAAAAATAACAGCTATTTTTCTAAGAAATACCGAAAGTAGTACTTTTCCATGTATGGCACTGTTTCATGTATAGTCGAGTGCAGAAATAGTATACTTAACTAAAAAATGCGAAAAGTGGTACAAGAAAGGTCTCCCTGGGACGTATTTAACTTCCCCAATTAATGTACTTCCCTCCCTCGGGATGTAAATACTTACCTTCTCAGAGAGGTAAAACGTATTTGCCTCCCCCAAATCAGCGTCACAAAGTAGTACTTACCGAGTACGAAATAGAAAAATAATTCCAAAACTATTCCACGTAGGAAACACCATTTTTCTACTACTTCATTTTTTATTTTCCGCCCTACTTTGTTGTCAAAAGAGCGCTATAACGAGAATCCTTCTACACTAAAATTGGTACCTAAGAAAAGTACAGGATCGTTGGTTACAAATACGCCACCCCCTTATCTCCGTTAATTTTCGTTTTTGAAAAAAATATATATATGAAATTTGAAACAGTTACTCTATATTTTATTTCTATCGATTTTATTTTTATGCAGGGTGTGCCAGAAACAACCAAATTCACATTTTGTTAATGGAACATCCTGTATATTTTCACGCATATCGATAGAACTTATCAAGACGTTTGCTCAGTTTATCTTGAACGGTTTTCCTACAATTAATTAAAAACTGCTACATCACACTTAATTCTACTTTTTTTAATATTTTATTAAGCCGCCATTTTGTTTTGCCATAATGAATTTTTACCAAAATGTTACCAGATCATTCCCATATGACCTTAATTTTTGACCAAATTTTAAAACGTGATGATCTGTAAAAACCTGGAGGGGTAATTTTTTCACTATTACAATACTTCCCTTTTACGAGGCAAGTTTCATACTTATAGTTTAGTACAATATATTACACAAATCAGAGTAGTAAAGATAATTAAAAAATCGTTACTCATTAGTAATGTCCGGGCTCAATATTTATCGATTTGAGTGAAGTTTCAAACATCAATCTTAATGATCAGTATGTTCTGGCAACCATAGCTGTCATACATTGTTTTATCTTTGGTTAATTTTTGTTAGTTACTATTATTCTAAGAAACTGAAAATGCAGAACATGTTGCAGGATAGTGTCACTTTTCCCAAAATGTAATTTAGTAGTAAAAGGAAAACAATCAATGAGGCACGACTAACAACGTTTCTTGTATTATAAATTGTGAAGTTTGCCGATGAAAGTATAACTTTAAGAGATAATTTTTGTCTTTAACTTAATACTGGTCTATAATATATAATACCCATTATTTCGGGATCACCTTACATGTTTCTAAAAGTGTTAGAAACTGCCCCTCAACAAAAAATGTATTGATTATATTATAATAATGGTTAAGGTATAAGAAAAGTAATATTTTTTAAAACTTTGCAAGGAAACTTATTGAGTCCTGCTGATCCTTTAGAACAACTTTTATAAATTATTTGTACAACTTACAATTCTTCAACTGGGGTTAAAAAGATAAAATGACCGCTCAGGCTTCAGTTGTACAAAAACCAGCATACGGCTTGCTTAATCTAATATAAAAATATTTGGCTTTAAAAATGCTAGAAAAATTTTAGTTATTTTAAGCAATTGATCGTTAGTTACATTACAGTTAGATAAAGGTATTGAAGCAAGCATTCATTATGCACAGTACAAATTAATTCGATGGTTAATGAAGCACACGTGAAAATATATTGGATTGTATTTATAAATACAGTCAAATTATATTTGCCTTTTTAATCATCTAATTAGTTACACACATTTTACCTTTTTGTTGTATTTTGTTGCATGGGAAATAGCGGCCCCGCGTTTAGCCCGGCCCGGCCCCGCGTTTCATCCCGTAACGCGTCGAGTTTTAACCCGCTATACCAGACCATGGATAAAATTAATATTACTAAAGGGGGTCCACAAAATTATTTCGTACACCCCCTGTAAAATCTCACGCCGGCTCTGGTTCTCACCATATTATTAACGTAATATAACTTCATCTTATATTTAATTGGAAATATATTTCGTTGCCGCCGACAAGTATTTAAATTAGCCGCTACACAAAAAAAATTATATTGCATGATAACGTTGTATCCAGTTTTACTAAACAGTATTGTAACTGTAGACAAAACTACGGAGCTTGCATTTTGTCAGTTTATAATTCTATATTTATAATTCAAAATGCCCTTTTTAAGAAAAAACCCAATAATATACTAATTTTAA
The DNA here is from genome assembly GCA_030620095.1 of Kuschelorhynchus macadamiae. Lineage (NCBI taxonomy): Eukaryota > Metazoa > Arthropoda > Insecta > Coleoptera > Curculionidae > Kuschelorhynchus > Kuschelorhynchus macadamiae. Next base: position 478,225 of record JAUTXW010002914.1, on the reverse strand, counting down.
TTTTTTTAATTGCCATCCAAGATAGTGGAAAAAAATTAAAGAAATTGTCAGATTGATAAAAGCAGGAGTAAGTTGCTAGTTATCGAAAAGTTTTATAAGAAAAGAATGTTAAAATTTCGATATTGAAGATGTGTGAAAATTTTTGAGAAACATTTTTATTTTTAAAAGAAAAGTAAAGTACCCTAACTTGAAATTTAACGATTTTTTTCAAATATATGGACCAATATACCATATATACATTGTTTTTTTATCAAAAAAAATTTCAGGTTTAGGTTTGACAAAAAAAACACAACAGCTTTACAAAACATGTAAACGAATACAAAAACCGAGAACTCTGTCAACGATAAAACACATAAAATATATTTTTAACAAATACATATAATGAAACCATAAAATCTTAAACAAAAACTCATATTATAGAACCCTAATTTTCCACCATTAACTTAATAAATATAAATTTTAAAATATCAAATACCAATGATAGTTGTAATCAATCCTTGGTTCACCACAAAAAGAAAGGAAATCATAAAAACAAACGTATACAATTCTACAGGGGTGGAACCACTATTAGAAGGCAAGTTCACAGGGTTGCCTAATTTTTGTTTGTTTCTGAGATATATGGGAAAATGCCTAAAATTATCAAATGAATATTTGAAAAATGAATGATGTTCTTATGAGAATTACGTTGATCCGCTGATTATAGACACAAAATAGGTATAGAAAGTGCCCAAAACTAATTAATAATTATTTCAAAAATCAACAACTTTAGAAAAAATGTTTAATACAAAAGTTCTAAGATTTTTTCTTCTCTATAAATTGGCGTCGTTGACAACTTTACACGACTTTTCATTTTTCTGATATCAGTACCAACTTCATTTTTTTAAATACGAACCTGGATTTTTTATTTTAATTTTTCAGGAAGTTTATCACTACCATTAAAATGGCGAATAATCATCAAAGTTATTTCCTTAGTATGGATCTGATTTATTTTTAGCCGAGCTAAAATACGATATTTCTTGCTGCAGTAAAATTGAGTTTTAAGTTAGGAAGTTATTGAGAAAAAATACCAGCATAAAATAATAATTTATTTAATGTTCGATTGATTTATTATTGGCAAATAATGACATTATAATAAACTCAGTTAAATAAGGAATAACGCCCTAGGGCATTATTATATGGAGATAATGCCCTAGGGCATTACAAATAATAATTAAATAAGAAATAACGCTCATAGGGCATTTTTATTGGTGATGGAAAATTACCGGTAATTTATTTTTCAGTAAGAATATTTGGTAACTTAAGGTAACTTTCGGTAACATTGGTAATATTAGAGAGAAATACCTTCTTTTTTCATAAAAATATATGTTTTCTCGATCATGTTCTTATATTATGTTCACCAAAAAAAGCTTTACAAAATTTTCATAATTATGTGATAATTTTGGAAGATAACTTATTAGTCTGTAATATTCTGTGATACTGATAAACTTGAGGGTGATTTACACATTTACGATCTATTTTTTCTCAGTTAAAACGACTAATGCGCAATGTAGTCTAAAAATGTTTTTAATTACCTGTAAAAAAATAGAACAAGACATATTATGAAGTCACACTAAATATGTTTACTCGATGTTTTTTGTTTTCTAAATATTTATTTCGGGAAATAATAATTTTAAAATACAAAAAAAAGGTAACAATAAACGTAACAAATAATGGTCTATAAAATTTTTATTTCAGGTTAAAAAGTCTCAATTTTACTGGGCGACGAAGATAGACACAAATGACCCTTTTTTTAAATATTGTCGACTAGAAGCCTTACTAGTCATTTGCAAAGATAAAGGACCAAAAGGTTCGGGTATTGTATCGGTAACAACTGAAAGGCCAGTGAATGATCTTATGTTCGCAGAAAACGCTAACTTCCCAGCCCTCTTTGTAGTGAGCTTATCTCTTCTCTTGTTATCTAAAAACCCATATAAATATAGTTTTAAAACAAATTCCTTTCCACTAGGTAACAGGATCAGCTTTTCGACCTGTGTCGCAGAGAAAACTGATAGCCCAAAATTCATAATTTCCTAAATACATAGCTTGTAACACCCAGTAATTTTTTTCTTTATTTTCTACAAACATTGGATGATTGTCAATTAAACTGTCAATAACTTTCATTGCTTCCACATATTGTTGATTTGAAATGGTTGCAGGTCATGCAATAGCGTAGCAAAGACTCCCTGAGGAATTTTGCATGCATAGTCGTATCACCAACCAAAGATTATATAATATATTCAGAAAATCATTTCTTAAAAAATTCAGGTACATTTCACCATTTAGGTGGTCTTTGAAAAAGAAGGGATCCACTGCTTCGGAAACGAGGATACCCAGCTAAACATTGACACCAAATATCTGCTAAAATGCTGTTTCCATATGAATGTGTTAGTTTCCGTGAGTAGTGGATATTGCCGTTTAATTACTGGTTATTACAAAATTTGCTTTTGTCAGACCACAAAATTGTTTTGCAAATGTTTGGGTCTTGTCTGTTTTTTTGCAAACTCAATCTGCAAAGTATCCGCTTTTTTTGGAAATCTATTCGCCTCAAATGCTGAATCTTTCGGCAATGCTAAGGTCTAAATTTATGACGACGCAGAATTTTTCTTGCCGATGTTTTTGCTACAGTTGTCTCTTTTTCGATTTCCCGTAATGAAAAAAATGTTTTTGTAATGTACGTACCCTACAAGGTTTATTTAATTGTAAATTAAAAATACAACGTGAATCAGAAAATCATACCTATTTCATTTTCATTCCTTCTAATGTTGCAGTCGCATTTCGTTTTTTAGGTATATTGAACGATCCATTCTCTTACAGACTTACCATACACGCCACATTTTCAGTTATTTCGAACCACTTTGGTAAATAAGTAAACAAACCGAATTTAGCTACATGTACTTAATACTTAGAGAAATAAAAAATGCAAGACTGTGCTTAAGAAACAATGGAGAAGATTTTCAACATTTACAATAGTCTGTTGCATTTTTTAAGTTTAAATATGTATTTTGTTTTGTTAGTTGACGTAATAAAGAAGTTAAAAATGTTTTGAGTTAAATAAATTATTATTACTTTATGTTGGTATTTCTCAATAACCTCGGTATTTCACTATTTAACGTTCAATTTTAGATAGAGAACAAAGATATATACCTATTGCAGCAAGAAATACCGGATTTTAGCTGAGCGAAAAATAATTTAGGTTGGTACTAGGGAAAAAACGTTTTATTAAGTTGGTAAGTTGCATTAGAAGAAATAAAAAATAAAAAAATAGCATGTTAAATAAATTACATTATCTGGACATTATGTTTATTCCGGCTTATTCCATATTTTTTATTAGGAGTCTTGGTAAACCTGAAGTTATCAGTTTTTATTTTTAAAAACTGTTGTCTAATGTTTTGCATCACTGCAAACAACATATCTGTAAAAAAACTGAAGAACATTACCATAAAACTTCACTTTCTATCTCCTACGTTTTCTTTTTAACTAAAATATTAACTTTAGAATTCAAATAGATTTTTTTATTCCAAAACGTGGCTTCCCAAATTATGATTTTTAAGGTCATTTTCCAATAATTTGAATTTTAAATATAACAGATAGGCAGCAATATATCACTATGTGCTTAAGAATTTAATTAAAAATAATATAAAATTAAAGAAAACATCTTAAAAAATTCAAATTTGCTATTGAGCCTATGGCTATTGATATTGATTGTTAGAAGAGAAAGCTTTTTGTCAATTTATTCTTAGTCCTTCACGAATAGAAAAATACGATGTTTTTGATGAACAGCTTTGCTGACGTTTCACCAAAATCACGTTTGGCATTTTCGATGCTTTCTTGCTCTGGTTCGAAGAGAAGTATTAGCGAAGCTTTCCTTTCTGCTTGATTTTTTTTGTGATTTAAGCTTTGTCTTCCATACACTTAGTAGTTCTAATGCTTCGCCCCTTTTATTTACATCAGCTTGTTTTTCGATTTCTATGGCATCTCTGATTATTCTGGTCTTATGATGCTTTATATTGGCAGTCTCCCTACACCTCCCTGATGATGTAGAAATAGTGCCGAGATAGTTTGTTTCTGGTACTGAGTATATGCTCTTCTGCTCTTCCACTCTTTCTGATATTTGCCGATTAGTTTCCTTAACATACAACTTTTCACACTCTTGCCTATACCCTGTGGTTTTCTAATTTGAGTTTGTCTTTTATAGGTTTGTATATTGTATTTTCTCAGAACTCTTCCAATGATATCTATTGTGTGCCTTTTACATATTGTAAGACTACAGGTTGCTCCCCCGGTTCATAATTTTTGGTGTTCGTTGTTCGGGAACCCTGAGCATTAAAAACTTTCTCTATGGTGCGATTTGTTCGGCCATTTTTCTTTAAAGCTCCAGATATTATATTAAGTTCGTTTTGTCTCATTCGTGTTTCAGTTAATCGCAGGGATCTAGATATTAAAGTATTGGCCACAGTTTGAATTTATGCGGGGTGAGGACGTGATCTTGCATTTAATTGTGTGCGGGTCTTTGCTGGTTTTAAATACACGGTGTATTCTAGATTATGTGACAAAAACATCCGAAAATAAAAGTGTGTGACCAAAATATGTAAAAATGTGACCAAAAGATCTAAAATCTAGACTAAATTGTAATTTGGAATCTAAATTTACGTTATTCATAAAATTTTTAACCTCTGTACGATCATGTTTTAGGATACGACTTGACTATGCCAATGACAAGCTTGCTATGATATAGTCTTTTCCAAGAACGATGTCTCGTATGATTCGAGTGAAATATTCTGAGTTGAATGAATCGACAGTCGGTGGCAATAATCTCCGAAAGATATTTTTCCAGTTGTTGTAGCGGTGAATTAACAGAACTAACAATAGCCCCTCATTTGTGTATTTTTGGTAAACCGTAGAGTTTAGGACACCTACTTGACTTGTCCCATGGTAAGATTTTTTGTTGTATTTCAGTGTTTATTGGTGAACTTTTTATTTTATTTGTAGTTGTTTTTTCTAGGTACGTCGTTGGGTGTCTTGGAATAGGCTTAGAAAAATTGTTCTGTAGGATATCCTGCATTTTTTGAATGTTTGGGTATTTTATGTAGTTTTGGGTAATCATAATGATGATTTAGGTTTTGTTTCGGTGGTTGCTTGATCGTTCACTCCAACTAATATTTCTTCTCTGTCAAACCTTTTCTGATCAGTCTTATTGTATATTCTTAGTTGATTCTATACGCCAAAAAGCCAAAGTTTCAAAGCGATTCCATTAATAGGTGTTTCTCTGTTTCGGCTAGTTGTAGTTGATGGATTTATTCTTTTACAGAGTAAGGCCTTACTAGCATTTGGAATTAATAGTTTTCCTAGTTTTAATATGGTAAGACAAATATGTAAAAGTAGGAAGTAAATTCTCGCGACACTTAATTTGAAATGTCAGATCACATAAAAGATTAGCTTCTCATATTCCTGATTGTCTTGAAGATCTCCTCCCCTTCGAGGTGTATAGTGTTGATTCTTAGTCCTTCATGGAAAAATGCGATGTGTTTACATTCTGGGTGTTCATCCGTTCACAACTGTCGTTCTGAAAAGAACAGATTTGCTGACGTTTTTCCAGAATTACATTTTTAAAGTTTTGTTTCTCGCGTCCGAATAAAGAATTTTGAATTGAATATTAATGGCTGCGAAGCTGTCTCCTTCCTGGACTTCTTTCTTGGTTTCTGCTCATTTTGTGCTTTAGCAGGACTCTTCGTGCCACCCTCAGCCCCTAGGAGCTCTGTGGCAAGCGGCTCCACTTATAACGTTTTGGTCTGTATACATATTTACACCATTAGGGAAAACTTTCCAACTTTTCGGTGATTATTTGGTAAATGGCTATTCTCAGGGCCATTGTCTTCATCGGTGCTACTACTTGAACTTCGAGATGTTAAGCATATTGAGTGCCGTTGTGTTATTAGGGCGCCATCTGCGAAAATTGCGGTCGCAGCATCGCCGTCACCTAATTGGCATCTCTGCCTGGTACTTTTCTTGTACCTGAATCTGTTTATGTCCCATTAGGAGGGTGACCATTATCAACGAAAGGTGGCCTTCCTCCTAGAAAGTAGTTTTGCTGCTTCAATTCAAATTCTGATTACTTAATTGGGATCGGCCAACCACCTCGTTGCCTTCCTGCATAATTCCCGTATTACCTAAGTGGGTGGCGCACCTTCCTGTAGGGTGGCCGGGATACTGATCTGTTCGTCTGTTGAGGTCTTGGCCAACGTGCTTTTGGCCTCGCCACCTATTTAGCTTCTTCCTGTCGTCTTCCTTACTCTTCCTCGGGTCTATACACCTTGGGCCGCCTTCGTCTCGTGAGTGGCCGAGCATGTTATTCCTTCGGGAACCATCTTAACTGCTTCCTGATGTCACAAGTCTATGGCGTTACGTTAACTTTTGTCACTCCGGGCCCGTTTTCACGTCTACTGCGTTCTACGGCACTTTTCACTGGATGCCACCCCTTTCCTCTGGGTGGTCAACCGGGATAATCTTCCTTTTTTCCTTCTGGACCCTTCCTAGTGCCCCTCGTGATTGGCATACGGATTTTTCCACGTGACAAGCCCTGTTTTCTTGGATGCTGACCCTTTCTGCGGCGTCGACCACTCCTCTGCTGCTTCTTGTCCTCAGCCGCCCTTTTCCTGGGATATGTCACCCTCGGGAACAGCGCGTAACTCTCTTCTTGTACTTTTAACACATACTAGCTAGGTGGACGACAACTTTTACTGGGTGGCGACCCACAACTTTTACTGGGTGGCGGCCCTACCTAAACACTATCTTAACTCTCTGTACTAATAGCCGTCCGTCACCCTTGATGAAGCTTTGGCCTATCAGTCTCTCTTTTTCGATTACCACTTACTCCTGGTGTCGATGGAAGTCGGCATCCAGGTATTGCAAACTTCCGCAAATGAAACACAGTGATTTCTCATTAAATCACCCCCCTACTTATCACACCAAGCGGCATCGGTAATAAAAAAATAATATACGGCCGAACCGTGTTTCGACGACTTCGCCTAGAAAATTGCCCACAGACACCTGCAGGTCTTCGCCTTGGAGCTGCGAGCTCGTTACTCTTCGATTACTCGAACTAAACTCTTGCCTTTCTCTCACTTGCTGCCCTTCGGCGTTATTTTTAATTTCCTACATATTTGTATTTGTATATTATAGGGCCAAGATAGTTGGTTTGTACATTGAGCAAACTAGTCGGCCAATATCAGCAAGCGTAGAAGAGCGTAAACTTAGTATCAGAAACAAACAAATTTCCTCAAAGGTCGGTACTTTCAGCCAATTCGGAGGGGGCAGATTAGAACCTGTAATACTCGCTAGGTAGGACCACGCAAGCAAGTAAGAGTCCTAAAACGAGGTGCAGCTCAGAAATTGAAAATGGCCGGCAGATCGAAACAAACTACTAGCTGGGAAGGGTCACGCAAGCTAGTAAAAATCCCTAGACGAAGTACAAATAGTGATCGAGAATGACACACATGTCAATGTTGCCAAAACTGAGGAGAATCGGCAGATAGAAATAACCTACTAGCTAGGAAGGGCGACTCAAACTAGTAAGAATCCCTAGACGTGGTACAAATTTCTGGTTGGAAATGTCCCACAAACCAGTATTGCCGAGTTTGATTGAAACGAAGTACTAGCCGAAAAGGGCCACACAGGTAAAAGACAGATAAAACTGGCAGGTACGACTCACATACAGTGTTCCCTGTGTTAAAAGAAGACAATAACACTAAACATATCTTCTAACCTTAGCTTACCAATCCAAGAGGCACTCTCTCCTTATATATAATACTGTTTAACTATCCTTTCTCTTGTCCGGCTTTTATTGGACTAGTCTGGCTCTGCTACTGCTTCTGGCTAATCAGGCTGGTTTGTCAGAACGTTAGGTTCTGAAAAAATATCGGCTGCCGAGTGTCTCTTTCGGGGGCGGGGGGAATCTCTCTTTACTCTCTATCGGGACCATACGTTTTCCACGGCCTAACTCAATCAGTGGGAGACCCTTAAATGTTCCCGCATAGCCGGCGTCTTCCCCGCAGGCAACGTCCCCACTCTCAACGTTTCGGTCTTCATCGGTATTGTCATCATAAGGTAAGTATCTATCTTCTATTAACTTGTATTCCTGGGCGCCAGTTACGTTTGTCAACACCTTGATTGCCCGAATAACTCGTCTGCCCCGGCTGCTTTTTCTTTGGAACCTCTTCTGGGTCACTACGGTAACCCTTAGAGTGGTGGCGGACAGAAGAAGCCATGGGCCTGTCTCTGAAAATTATTATTTCTCCTGTATCCATACTTGCTCAATCTTATTCGAATTTCTGCCCTGGCTTGTTTTGTGACTCCCTGTATAAAGGGTCTCCTTGTTATATGTAAGTTCACACTATGTCCTCTAGGAACCCCCACGAAGGAGATCCATAGTGGATCTATATAATGGATCGGTCTAGTGTGGAGATTCACTGGAGGTCCCCTATATACCTCCCTGGAGGTGTCCAAGGCTGGATGGCCTCGATTTAGCGTGAGGCAATCTCTTAAAACTCCCACCTCTTTATACTCTTAACTTCTTGTACCCTTTTTTGGTGCCACTCTGTTCATGGGCTCTAACACTTTTACTTCTTGCCAAACGTCCCTTAGTAACACTCCTTCTTTGTAGCTGAAGTGCTTTACAGTACAGAAGATGCCCGCCTTCGAGTTAACGCACCAACCACCACCACCGTCAATTCTTACAGCTTCCAAAAGCTTATTCTTCAGGAACTTCTTCACGGTCTTAACAACACTAAGGACGTCGGGCCGCATATACGGCCTTCACGACCTTACTTACCAGACTTTAAGGAGGTCGCCGCTACTCTCCCGTCAACCGTCCCAAGACTTTATTACCGCAGCAGGCCTCCGATCAAACAATCAGTTCTTCTCAAAAGCCTTTTAAGTGCCAAGTGCACTCCCTAATAACAATGAGATCTGGCTTTACTGTATGCTCCAATTACTATGAGGTCTTCACATAAACTGCCTAGAGGCACTGCTCTAGGTCTTTGCTGTTCGTATTTATACCCAGATATCACTATCACGAGCTGTTTAAATAGGTGCTCTCCCCCCTACGATCAACGGCGTTCGCGGTGGGATATTTGTAGAAGCTAGTGATGGGAAGTTTAGGAAATTTTAGTGAACTAGTATAGCAGGTCTATTGTAGTACTAATACATTGTAGAAGTACTTTGGGTCTTTTAGTACGGGTAAAAATTTTGATGTTGTTGGTGTCTTGCACAGAACTAGTTTTGGTGTACTAGTACTTATTTCATTTAGTACTCAGAATTCTGAATATTGAATATTCGATGATTTACTACCGGTTGACAATTAAAACTAGTAAGTACTTGTTGCGTATATATATATGGATATTGAAAACGTGTACAGAATGATTGTCTCAAAATATAAACGAATCAACTTTCTGAATCAGATTTATCAAACAAGTAAAAATAAATAATATAATACCATTTTTACAACAAAGGAACATAAATATCAGTACTTTTAAAATACAAAATTTATTAATTACGTAAAATTAAAAACTTATCACTAAAAAATAAAAACCATAATAAATAATACTAATAAAATTTAAAAGCATAGAAACAATTATAAAATCACGAACAATTATTTTTAAATTAAAAAAATTAATACGAAACGGCCATATCTCAGTAAAATACCTTTTTACCGGTATGGTCCCGTATTTATTTTTCATGTGGCAGTTTAAATTTCCCATCCCATTGCTTTGCAGTTTTCTTGAATTTCTTCAAAATGCAACCTTATAATGCTCTAAATTAAAATAAAACTAAACTTAAAAAGAAAATCGCAAATTCAGGCTGTTTATGACAATAAACCGACATACCCATAATCTAATTGACAACTACAACACCAAGAGAACAGAAAGAGATAAAAACTAATAAACACGACGATGATCGCATCGGAGCGTCGCCACGGAGTCCTTTCTGTTTTAGGTTCTATAGTTTTGTAAATTCATTAGATAAAAATTTGAGTCGGATCATATTAAGGATCCAAAGAACTAGTACAATTAAGAAAACCGCAGTAGTACAGTTAGTACTCCGTTCGGATTACTGCAATTGTACTAGTTCGTTCAGGAACTACTCAACTGTAGTAGAGCGAGGACCGCGCACAGCTATTGTTTCTTTACGTGTTAAATAACTAGCTGTATATGGACTACTGGAAATGGAATTAAATACGCAATTAAATTTAAAATAATTATTTCTACTAGATGTCGAAAGAATAACTTAAATCGTATGTAAAATAACCAAGTAATAAATAAACCAATAAGTATGCGTTGATAAGATAATAATCCCGGACAATAACCAAAAATAGAGTACAGGAGACGGAATTAAATACATAATGAAATCGAATCTAATTTGTTCTACTAAATCCCGAAAGTAACACTCAGTCGCTATGTAAAATAACCGAGAAAAGTATAAGTTTATAATTAATCCGAACGTTCTTATTATATTATATAGCTAATAAACCCCGAAAGAAAAAAAAATTAGTAACTTCGTTACAGCACAAAGCATAGTCCGTACTTTATGACATTAACATACCTTTTAACAATTTGGTCAGAACCAGAGGCGTATCTAGGATGATGTCGTGGGAGCGCAAAAAATTAAATACGTATAAAGGGTACATTTTTGGTCAACGATTTATTGATCATTGATTTTAGTTATTTTCAGCAGTAAAGGGCCTTCTATGCCTACAGAGTAGCTTTTCCACAAGGGAGAAAGTGTTTTAGGATTTGGTGGGTTTGGTCTTAAATGAGAGGAAGAGTTTAAAGAAATAAAACAACTAATTACAGTAAGCAGAGTAAAATAAATATGGTCGTGTAACAAAGAACAAGAAACAAACTATTAGCTTGGAAGTGCCATATAAGCTATTAAGAAACCCTAGACGAGGTACAACTCACTGTTCGGGAATGTCACACATGCCAGTGTTGCTAAAATTGAGGAAAGCCGGCCGACTAAAACCAAATACTAGCCGGAAAAAGCCACACAGCCTCCCTCTAAATTAGCCATTGGTAAAAACATAAGTGTAGCTAGAACAAAAGTTCTGTGGTTGTCTAAGATAAAAAAATAAATATGTGTAAACATATATTTTAAGATCTTAGTATATTTGACAATCAAAAGTCATTGTTTCCAACTCTGCTGTTACTATGCTGGCATGGAGTATTTTTTCCTTGTTCACAAATAAATAGAGTCTTCCTGGCACATTCCTGGCTATGACCCTGGATCCCTAGGAAAGTCTTCCTAGCTTTAACAATAGGATAATTCTCATTGTACAAAAAAATTCAGTTGTCGGACTTGCATTTTCTTTAAAGTATTCACAGTATTAAAAACGATCGTAGATACATCGCTGATCGAAACGTTGTGAATACTTTAAATAAAGACAATGTAATTCGACAAGTGAATTTTACTCAGAATGCTCCATTGTCTACAATCCTCAGACAGAAAATAGGTCGTACCTTACCCGTAAAGTTGATATATTATAGGAGTATATGTATATGGTATATACGTAGTAGGTTATTTCTTCTACATTAGTGCCTTGACAAGCACTTATAAATAATATCTCGCATTGCAGAAACTTCTAAGCTCAAGTCAACAATTTAAAATAGACAGGATCTTATAGAGCAGGACCGAGTTCAGGACTGTATTTATCGAATATCGATTTTGTTAGATGATTTCAATTCATAAAATTTGTCTTGAAGAGTTTGCATTATTAGAGTCATAAGGAGAAAGCTTTTAATAATCTAAATGGAGAAGTTCATTAATTAAATTTTTAGCAATACTTTTTGTGAAATTTCTTTTTTCCGCGTCTTTTTAACCTCGACGAGATACTACAAATATTTTTTAGTTCCTTTACTTTTAAATATTGTCATGATTATACTAATTCTACATTTTTAAGTGATTTGCAATTGTTGCCAGATGGTTACTCTTCTCATAAAAAAATGATCGGAATCAGTTGTGAGTCATAAAACAGGTTACATTTATTTATACCGCGAATAAAAGAAACAATAGTATAAGTACTGGTCGTAGGGAGTCTCTTGACCGCGCGGACACACATTGTTTTACCGATGAAACGTAGAAGTGGTTTCCCGCGAAAAAAGCGGCTCTAAACCACCGGAGCGTTGGATTATCTGTCGCGGTTCAACTGAAAAACAACCTTATCTTGCACATTACGGACAACTAATTGGATATTTTAAGGATTTTTTTCAGTTTGCGAATAAATACTTGTTACGTGTTTAAAATCTTAACTAAAACAGGACTCCACGAGAAGAGACATTTTGTTCTCCTGCGTTATTCGGATGCCATCCACAACGTTATACTACGTCAAATAATTTATGTTTGTTCGATGGAAAAATTCGATAATTAAAAAGACCTACTGTAGGTATATTTTTCCGATACATTCTAAATATCGAGTTCAGTTGTTTACAGTTATAGTTTTAATAATGATGGCCTAGACAACATACAGATATATATATATATATATATATATATATATATATATATATATATATATATATATATATACTAAATAATGAACCCCAAAAGACAAAAGTTTGACTACAATGAAGCAAATAACGATATTTTTAAAGAAAAACAGACCGATTTTATATATAATAAAAGTAGTTTATAAAATTCTAATTTCGAATAAAAAAATCGGTAAATTTCCTTTTCCCCGGAACTTCCTTCGTTTTGAATCTTTCCTTTTATTACGTATAGTGAAGTATGACCCCATTTAGTAATACATACCTATATATACTGTCTTTTTAAACAGTTATATTGGGCGCCATTTTGTGCCATTATATTGAATTCCTACTAAAATTTTACCAGTTTCGCCATCTTGAATTCATACCAAAATTTTACTAGTTGATGCTTACATTTTTAAAATTTGAGGTAAATTGGATAAGTTAAGTTTTAATAATAATTTTTTTAACGTTTCACTAGGTCGCCATATTGGATTTTTAGCAAAACCTTACCAGGTCATCCCCATACGACCCTTAATTTTTGACCAAAATTTGAAGTCAATCGGGTAAGTAGTTTTTTAGCTATGCCGGGAAAAGACAGATCGACAGACAGACCGATAGAATTGAGAAAACATATTTTTCGGCATCTAGCGCAAAGATCTGAAAAAGCCTCGGAAGGTGATTTTTTCGCGATTACAATACTTCCTTTTTACTAAGGAAGAAACAAACAATCGGTAAATTGGGTTTAGTGGGAACCTCTCTCGTTGTGAATCTTCTTTTTTATCGGGGATAGTGAAGTATTTACTTTTGCACATAGTCATTTATTAATAGATATGCACATAATTAAATTGCGCTAACTTTCACTTTTCTGGACGAAAGGAAAGATTCATTATTAAGAAACTTTCGGGTAATTAGATCAAACCGGTCTGTAAACGAGCTTAACCAGGAATCTATTTTAATAAATACTTCCTTCTGTCCAGAAAAGTGACCTATAACACAATTTGTGTATATTATAACTATGTGGCGGAACTAAATAGAGTTATATTTCATGATCCCCGATAAAAGAAGTTAACGAGGGAAGACAATAGTCATTTTTTGTTCCGCCAAATTTCATTCGTATCAAAATCTCACCAGTTATTTTCTACGTCATATTTGATTATTGAATTTGAAGTTAATCAAATAAGCAGATTTTTATAATAGATTTTTAAACATTTACACCCGTATTCACTAAAGAGATTTAAATTTAGACCAGGTCTAACTTGACAGTTATAGGTTTAAGATGACATTTTTAACAATTGAACAAATAATTTTTCTAAATGTCACAATTACAAAATAACAGTGACATAAGCGAAACATAATTGGCGAACTAAGAATTTTAACTACCATGGCAACTAGACCTGGTCTAACTCTTAAACCTTTTTAGTGAATACCGGGGATTAACCCCCTTTTTGTTCCGCTATACTAAATTTTGTGAATGTGAATGTGAATTGTGAATTCGATTGTACCAAATTTGAAGTAAACTAAATAGTTTTTATTTCCCTCGTAAGAAGTAAGTGTTTTTTCGTGAAAAAAAAATGCGTCTGGGATCGATCTTCGTCTTTTTGGGATTCCTAGATCCCGAAAAACATTTTCTCCCATTTCCGTTGGTCTATGCAAGCATAGTTCAAAAACTACTAATCCGACTTGACTTCAAATTTTGGTCAAAAATGAAGGGTCATACTTATCCAATTAACTTTGCACGAAAATCAACTATGAAACAGGGATAAACTGGTAAAATTTTATTGCGCATTCTTATGACAACACAGAATGGCGGCCAAGTAAAATATGTTTTTAGATATTCTGTAGAATTTAATTTCGTGGAATAAAACATTTTTATAGAAGAAAATCTATTTAGTATAGACAATCTAAATATAAATAAACGTATAGTATTTTTACACCTCCTAGGTAAAACATATTTTCGATACTTTTGGTGATTGATAGACACGGCTAAACCCTTGTCCAACAGGTTCTACCATCACCCGCTATACTTCTTTATAGATGCTACACCCTATACTGCAATGAATACTCTTACATTTCATAAATATGTTTTGTCTATTTTCCTCGAGATTAAGGAAAATAAGGCCATATTTTCTTTAGTTTGGTTTCCTGCACCCCTTTATAATGAGACCTATTCGCCTGCAAAATTTACTTTTTACAATACTTCCCTTATATGAGAGAAGTAAAATCTAAATCAAAGTATGAAAAACTTTATTTTACTGTAATTCTGTACCATAAACGCATATCTGAAAGCTTTGCTATAACTAAAATTGTGTCAATTAATTAATACTTATTTATACAGTATGAATTAGTATTACTCTTAAAACTTATCGCTCCTACATTTCTTTGTATAACAATTCCAAGTGGTTTATCATTAATTTTATATAGTAATAAAAGTATTATGTTAAATGCAAACATATAAGGTTTCTTTCTATTTCCGTCCATAGATGAAAAAGCAGTCTATCGGGTCCACCGTCGCAGAGTTGAAACAGAGGTAATTCCTAATTTGGTGGTAACATGAGGTTACACTTTAAACTCGTGCAGTTTTATTTCCCTCGCAAAGGATTCAGATCTTCACGTTTCACTATTTGCCGAAAAACACGTTTTCTCAATTCCGTCGGTCTGTGTGTCCGCGGCATAGCTAAAAAATTACTAATCCGATTGACTTCCATTTGTGGTCAAAAATTAGGGGTCATATGGGGATAACCTGGTAACATTTTGATAAAAATACAATATAGTGAAACAAAATGGCGATCTACTGAAATGTTAAAAAAATTATTACTAAAAAACTACTTATCCAATTTACTTCAAATTTTGCTTGCTTGCTTGGATAAAATTTTAGTACGAATCCAAGATGGCTAAACAGAAGGGCGGTTAAATAAAATATTTAAAAATTCACCCTGAAAAAACTACTTAACGGATTGATTTTAAATTTTGTGCAATAATTAATTATGGTATAGAAATGAACTGGTAAAATTGTGGTACAAATTCAAAATGGCGGTCCAATTAATTGTTTCTAATCATGAAATAGTCACCAGATTTTACATATCTTCACGTTCTAGATACCCTAGTTGCCAAAAAAAATATATATTTTATCAATTCCGTCGCTCTGTCTGTCTGCTCGTCGGTCTGTCAGTTCGCGACATAGCTTAAAAATTGCTTACCCGATTGACTTGGAATTTTGGACAAAGATTAAGGGTCATATGAGTATAACTTGGTAATATTTTGGTAAAAATCTAATATGGCGTACAAGATGGCGGCCGAGTGAAACGTTAAAAAAATTAATACTAAAAAACTAATTATAACAGTTTACCTCAAATCTTGCACAACAATCAAGTGTTACATAGGAATTAACTGGTAACTTTTTGGAATTGATTCAAGATAGCAACAAATATGCCGGCCTAATAAAATCTTCGAAAAATGAAGAGGAAAATCTACTTATTTGATTTCAATTTTCAAATTTTGTGCAAGCATTATGTGTGATATAGAGATAAACTCGTTGAGAGTTGAGAGTTGAGTTACAAATTCAAGATGAGGAAACAAAATGGCGGCCAAATAAAATATTAAAAAATCAGCGTATAAAGACTGATTTTTAATTTTGCAGAAAAATCAAATATGATATAGGAATAAAATGGTACGAATTCAACATGACGGAACAAAATGGTGGTTTGAGTCAATGTAAAAACTGCCTATTCAACTTACTTTAAATTATATCTAAAAATCAAGTGTGGCATAGGTAGAAACTGGTAAAACCATTTAAAATATAACTATTGTTAGGAATCCAACACGATGGAACAAAACGGTGCCTGATATAAAGAAAGTCTATATATATGTTACTAAATGACAATGTACAGAACTAAATAAAATACTTCACTGTTTTTAATAGAAGGAAAAATTCGTAACGAGGGAAGTTCCGGGCAAAGGAAATTTACCAATTTTTTTTTTATTTGCTCTTATGGTGGATTAGGTACTTTTAAATGGAAATAATTAATAATAATAACTAATTTTTGTTTTTATTTCATTTATGTGTTTTCCCTAATTATTTCTATAAAATTATATAAGCTTTTATTTCTGAACTTTACCAATTACCGAAATTCACCCCATGATTAGAACTGAATAAGAAAGGTATTATTGATTACCAAAAACCAGCTAATTTGGTATATAAATTGGCTATAAAATACTTGCTAGAATTTCACAAAATTCGGGCAGCATTCGTGAAATTTATTTTACTTTTCGCTTCATACCTATTTTTACCTTCAAAACATTTTAGAAAATATTTGCAAATTTTTGGACCCATGGCGGGTTAAAAAGCCTGTCTTGTCAAAATGATTTTCCTGAACAGGCGACAATTTTCTTTTGTTACCCTAGTCTTTGGTTTAAACTCGTGGAGTGCAAAATTGCTACGCACTCATTTTAATCTTAAAATTTAAAAAATATTTTATTTAATTAAACAATTAATAGAGCCAAGTTTTTCTTTGAATAATAAATAACTACAAAATAAAAATATTAAAAAGCACCAAGATTCAAGTTTGTGGTGTACAGAGCGTGCAATATCTATACCTTAAGCTCATTTACCAGGAGAGTGGGGCGTGGGAACAGTGAAAATTAAAAAAAGTGAGCGTCACCAATTTAAGGACGGCCTAAATCGCAAGGCTCCTAGATCGTTCTGGCACTTACGTGCTCCTGATACTTCAAATTAAATTTCAGTTTATTTAATAGTACTAATAAAGATAAATAATAATAATATTAATTATTTCATTCCCTAAAATTAAAAAAACTTCATCTGAAATAGAAAACAGATAATAGTGAGCTAAATAAAATACTGAAGATGGAAACAATAACAAAATCTATTGTCACAAGTTTTTAATTTTTTTTAAATATTTGTACAAAAAAGTTTACAATAACTAAACAATGATTAAAAGGACAATAAAAATCAAATTTGGTATATAATTTATTACATTTAAAATATTTTTTCCTGACGTAAGTGGCCAAATATTATTCCGCCTACTACAAAAAATCTTTTATTTATGTACCTGTTCAGTGAACAGCTTAAAAATTATGGTAGTACGTAAATAATCATATTTTAAATATTTTCGTCTTTTTATCGTTTTTGCTATTTGTAATATTTCCGACAGAAAAACAATATTTTGGATTTAATCTACATTAATCATGTAGTTACAACCTTAGAGTAAGAATAAAAATAGGGTTCATTATTTACATATTTAGCCACTGCCAAGATTACCTCACAGTATAAGGTCGATCGTACGACGATGCCAATCCTAGCCAGGAACACCAATGTTTATACCAATTTATATTACGGTGAATATGTTTAAATATGATGCAATAAAATTTTCATACAAAGAATAGTAATGTGTTTTCGGTATTAGTTTCTAGGCAGTATAAAGAAATTACTTTTATTGTAAAATAGTAAAATACAAACTAAAATACCCAAAGCCTCAGATCAGATTACACCAGTAACAAGAGTTTTCTCTTATAGTAAAAAAGTATAATAGTCTAAGTAAAGATTGTTACAAGGTCACGTGACCAGCGTGACTTAAAAACCAATAGCGGTTCGTGGAACTACAATAAATTTTAACATTAAAGAAATTAATTTGCTAAAAAATATTTTATTAGATACCAAGCTTTTCTTAGCGTCACTACTGCATGTGTTTTAATGTATTATTCTGTATTTGTTGATATGGTTCAAATCTTCTAATTATATGATGCCTTACTTCAAGAAGCAGCGTTCTAAAGGTACGGTGACATTAGAAAAGCACTGATTTTTTAAATATTTAATAAATAAGTTTTATTTACTTTATCTTGGACATTACGAAACTAGGAGCTTTAGTTGACTTAACTATGGTGCGGCAATGTGAGTTTGTAAAAAAATGGCCGTTTAAGTTTGGAATTTTCTTTTAATCACTAAGTAAACAGCAAGATTTCCTTTCCCAGGAGACATGTCTAATGGAAGATACCTTATTCACTTATTTTGAGAGAGAGAGAGAGAGAGAGAGAGAATTAAAATAATTATAGAATATATCTATACTATATTAAAATAGTCAAAGGGCGTCGTACACTCAAAAAAACGTACTGCGATTTCGAAAATCACTAGATCTTTGATGAAATCTGGGGAAATAATAAAGTTTTGGACGATTTCGCGCCTTTATTTAATTTTCACTTGAGTTGAGCAAATTTTTAATATAAGTGTTGTCAGGTAAAGGAATTTAAATGGTGATTCTTTGGGTATTAAAAGTAAAAATGTGTTCGTATACATGTTCTAAAATGGTTAGAATTTAAGATTTAGGATATTGAAAATTTTAAAAAAATCTTTTATTTTTTAAATTTTAGCTCTTAACATGGAGAAACAATATGACAACTGGCTATTCTATTCTTATCCTCTAGCGCTCCCTTTTTTTACTTTCCTTGCAAGAGGAGGTATTCTAATTGCAAAAAAACCTGTTTTCCCAGTTCCGTCGGTTAGTCTGTATGTCTGTCCGCAACAAAGCTCAAGAACTGCTTGCCCTATTTACTTCAAGTTTTGAAATCTATTGAAATGTTCAAAAAATATTACTAAAAAAATGCTTATCCATTTTATCCCAATTTTGCAGAAAAATTAGTTGTGACATGACCATCAACTAATAAGTTTTACTACAAATCCAAAATGGCGTCCTAATAAAATTTTAAAAAAGTCAACAAGGTCAAAATTTAGCTCAAAAATCAAATATTATATAGGGATGAACTGGTAAAAATGTTGAGACAACTTCAAAATGGGGGAACAAAACGGTGGCTAATTAAATGTTTAAAAATATCTGAAAAAAGTAGGTACTTATCGGATTGATTGATTGATGACGATGACATCCCCCATTTTAAATATTTTTTAGTAAAAATGTATACCTTGCACACTTAATATCGATTTTCAATCAAATCTGTACAAATGTTAAAATTCCGCCGCCATGGTGACATTACAATCTTGAATTTTTAAAATGTTGACAAAAATTCATGATGTGCAGTCTTAAATACCCCTCAATGCCGAATTTTAATCACATCTGCAAACATTTTAAAATTAGTCTGCTATGTTGCTGCCGCTACTTTTAATTCTCAAATATTGACTAAAATTTCATAACTTTCATTCTTAAATACATCAAGATACTGATATTTCAGCCGAATATGTACAAATGACAAAATTCGTTCTCTATATTGTCGCCACCATTTTGATTTTTGTTGTGTATTCTTAAATAATCCCTACAAATGTTAAAATCATCCGTCCGACCTGTTGACATTGTCATTTTGGCACCGCTATTTTGAATTTTTAAATGCTGACACTCTTAAATTTTCCTAGGCACCAATTTTCAGTTTAATCTACACAAGTAAGAAAATTCGTCGGCCGTATTTGCGCCGCCATTTTGGATTTCTAAACGTTGACTAAAAAAATTCGGATTTTTTTACATCCGAAAGTGTATACATGTCAAATCTGAAAATAATCGGTAATGGAAGTGGTGAAAAATCCATTACAAGATTTGAACCAGACATACAAACATACAATCAGACGAGTAGGAAGCCAATAAAAACGCGTTAAAAGCATTGATTATAGTTTAAAATTCTAACAATAGTATTCACTAAAGAGGTTTAAATTTAGACAAGGTCTAACTTGATAGTTACAGGTTTAAGATGACATTTTTAACAACTGAACAAATATTTTTTCTAAATGTCACAATTACAAAATGACGTTGACATAAGGCAAACATAACCAAAAACTAAACTTTAATAATATATAAATAACTAATTTTCTTTTAAACTTACCTAACTTATTGGTTTGATTTTAGTAGTGAAGTAGGGAACGATTATTTCTTTGATATTTGTAAAAATACCCATTTGCTTCATTAAGGAATAGGTAAGAATCCATCCTTTTGTCAACGATAATGAAGCATGGCCCATTTCTTCATTTTCGTACATCAAATATTTCAACAGGTCGTCATTTTGTTTCGCCATATTGAATTCATACCAATATTTTTTTGTATCAGACGTAATTTTTGTGTAAAATTAAATAAAATTAAAGTTAATCGAGTAAAAGGATTTTTAAGCTATACTGGAACAGGCCGACCGACAGTAATGGAAAAACATGAAGATCTGTAAAAACCCGGAACGATGATTTTTTCACGATTAACGATATTTCCTTATGCGGGAAGTGAAAACTCGCAACAGGGGCCATCCCTACTTCTTGTTTTATCGTAAACATCGGTCGATAAAATGTGAAAAATAGGGGAACCATGTTGGCGCATACCCCTAACGTGATTTATGAATGAATTATGATCTCTACTTTAATTCTTACTCTAAGGTTACCAGTCCAAAGGTAATTTACATATAACTCCTATTTTCTTTTATTTGGACATTCGTTTTTAAACTTTATTACAGTTCAGCAGTTTTATTTAATACATATTTTTTCTTAGTTAGTATAATACTTTAAAAAACACCACAGTTTATCTCTATATCACACTTAATGCTTACACAAAACTTGAAATTAATAAAAGAAGTAGTTTTTTCAGGCTAATTTTTTAAATATTTTATTAGGCCGCTATTTAGTTTTGTTATCTTATATTCGTACCAGAATATTACGAGTTCATTCTTATGTAACACTTGAAAATTTGAAATAAATTGAATTAGTTTTTTTAGTAATATTTTGTTTAACGTTTCACTACACAGCCATCCCGTTGGAGCATATCGGATTTTTACCAAAATATTACCAGGTACATTCCCATATGATATTTCATTATTTTCTAAAATTGGAAGACAATCAAATGAGTAGTTTTTATGCTATGCCGCGAACTGACAGTCAGACAGACAAACCGACAGACGGAATTTATCAATTCATATTTTTTGACATCTAGTGAGGCTAAAACCTGAAGATATGTAAAACTTCTGAGGGTTATTTTTTCACGATTACAAAACATTTTATTTGGCCGCCATCTTTAATTAGTGCCACAGTTTTACTATTCTACAATTAGTTATGGCACACAATTTTAAATCAGTTCATTAAATTGATTTTCAGGCTGGATTTTTAAATATTTTATTAATCCGCCATTTTGTTCCGCTATCTTGAATTCGTACCAACATTTTACTAGTTGATAATATAATACTTGATTTTTGTACAAAATTTGAGATAAATTGGACAAGTAGTTTTTTAGTAATAATTTGTTTAACATTTCACTAGACCGCCAATTTCTTTTGCCACATTGGATTTTTACCAAAATTTTACCAAGTTATCTCCATATGACCCTTAATTTTTGACCAAAATTTGAAGTCAATCACATAAGTAGTTTTTTTAGTTATGCCGCGAACAGGCAGACCGACAGACGGACTGACGGAATTGAGAAACCATGTTTTTCGATATGTAGTATCTGAAACGTAAAGATCTGAAAAAATCTCGAAGGGTGATTTATTTACGATTACAATATTTCTCTTTTACTAGGGAGGCAATAATAATGGTGATTTTATCTCTATTAACTATAAAAATAAACTTCATCCGAATATCAAGTCCCCACTAGTCCGAGAGTGGCAAAATGAAAAAAACATGACCGCCATCTCGAAATTTGGTACTTTCTGGATATTATCGCCTGTAACTGGAAAACGGTTAGTTTTAATAGAAAAAGTGTAGAAAGTAAAAATGAAGGGTATAATAGAGTTTACTAGATATATTGTTTATAAGGAAAGTTAAAATTTTTTGAAATTACATGCATTTTAAGTTTTAGCCCTTTGCGGGATAAAAACCAAAAAAAATCAAAAATATATTATATAAAAATACGAGAACCTATAATTTTAAGTCAACCGTAGTAAAAAATTATCTATATAACTGTGTACATTTATTAATTAAAAGTTTCAGTAAATGCATTATTTACTAGTAGGTCTTGAGCCCGTCGAACATAGTTATTTGTTATTTGCCTAGAACTGTTAAGCGCTAGCTAGTTATAATATAAAATGTTTTGTTCTTAAAGGTGGAAAAGTAATAAATGATATAATCACAACTATATTTTACTTTTAAGAAATCAGTGGTAAGTTACAAATACAAATCACTTTCTTAAAAGTGGATAAGTAATAAATAATATAATCACAACTATATTTTACTTTTCAGAAATCAGCGGTAAGTTACTTAAATACAAATCACTAATATGAATAAAATTTTAAATTTTATAATTGAGATTAAATAAACAAATAAAATTTGCTTAAGAAGTTGTCTAGGAGTTTAATTTTAAAACCCAGTGTTTATTTTGTGAAAATCCTTGCGAAAAAAATAGAGCTTGTAAGAAAAAATATAGCGGCGTAACGACGCGCGACGCTTGAATTTAAAACCAAAAAAATTCATGACTAAATAATCCCTAAAAATCCTAATAAGCTATTTAATCGAATATTGTGCAGCTATAACTCTAGAAACCTTAAAAGAATGTTTTCCTCACGAGCTTTCTTCTTTTCCACTTTCTCTATTTGATAATTATTATTAAGAAAAAGTAATAAATCCATTATTAACCCACTTAGACAAATTATGCCATTCTATTAACAGAATACCAGAAAAAATGGTGTACGTTATTGATGGAGGACATCTCTGCATAAAGCAGTTTGGCAATTTTCATCAATTTATACGAAGAAGTATAACAGCAATATATCCGTTATATTAAATATCAATATGGGAAAGGTTACAGTCGTTTTTACCGGATGCGAAAATTTTGAATTATCAAAGAAAAATGAAGAACAAAAGAGAAGAATGTTTAATGAATCAAAATCTCGTACAATTTTATTTAGTGATCAAACAGTTACCATTTCTAATCAATCTAGTTTTCTTTCAAATACAGATAATCAGATCAGGTTTATAGCTGCAATAATAATTGCCGAAAAACTCAGAAAACATAACATAATTCAGGCAAATGGTGAGGTAGGTGTGGTTTTAATCAATACAGTTTTACAGATCAGCGATAGCTATTTAACTTTAATTGGAGAAGATACCAAGTTATTTTACTACTCCAACATACTGAAAAAAACACATCCATGTTACGACCAGGAAGAGGCAATTCTCCTGACAAAGTAACAGATATCAGTCAAATGCAAAATTGTCTTGAAAATATGAAGAGTTCAATGTTATTAGTACATGTCATTTCAGGGTGCGATACCACATCGTGTCTTTATAAAAAAATGAAAAATAGCTTGTTTTAAGTTATTGCAAAATGATCCTGACCTAAGAGAAGCGATTTTATTTTTTTTAAATCCAAATGATACCAAAGCTAGTTTAATAAAGGCAGTCAATCTAATAAGTAGTTTTTACGCTATACAGCGAACTGGCAGACAGACAGACAAACCCACAGATGAACCGATCGAATTGATAAAATATATTTTTTTACATCTAGGAAAGTCAACGTGAAGAAATGTAAAACCTGAGAGGGTGATTTTTTCACGATTACACACATTTTATTTGGCCGCCATTTTAAATTAGTACCACAATTGTACTAATTCATCTCTATCACAATTAGTTATGGCACACAATTTGTCCGTTAAGTAGTTATTTAATCTGAATTTTTAAAATTTTATTCTGCCAACTTGGATTCGTACCAAAATTTTACCAGTTGATTCCTACATAATAACTGTAAAATTTGAGGTAAATTGGATAAACAGTTTTTAGTAACATTTTTTTATAACATTTCATTAGGCCGCCATTATGATTTGTCATATTGGATTCTTACCAAAGTGGTCGTAGTAAGTAGTTTTTGAATCTGAGTTTTTAAAATTTTATTAAACCGCCATTTTATTCTGCCAGCTTGGATTCGTACCAAAATTTTACCAGTTGATTCCTACGTAATAACTGATTTTTGTGTAAAATTTGAGGTAAATGGAATAAGCAGTTTTTTAGTAACATTTTTTTTAACATTTCATTAGGCCGCCATTATGGTTTGTCATATTGGATTCTTACCAAAATGTTACCAGGTCATCCCCATATGACCCTTAATTTTGAGCAAAATTTGAAGCCAGAAATTCTTATCTTTTTTGCTTAAATAGACCTTTACTTCAATGGCGTAACTACAATGGTGCGAGTGGTGCAGTAAGTAGGTAATTTTTATTTATTATTATATCGAAGGAGGGGATGAGTTTCTGCTATATGCAAGAGAGGACTTTTTTTTGGTCGTCCCTTTTTCCCACGAGCCCGTAAATACGTTTGGGCGAAAATAATTAATCCGGCACTGGCTGCAATGCTTTTAGGGTAGGGGCGTGCAGTCCATGGAAGCAAAGGAAGCAGTGCTTCCCCAAAAAAAAATACAAAACATCTTTTAAAACGTAATTTTTGAAATAGGAAACCATTAATTTAGCTTATATTAAAAATACTAAAATATTATCTTAATTATCAAGCCCATAATAAATGCGGCCTCGACTCCGACCGAGCGACAATAGAAAATGGAATAGAACCTATGCGGGCCGCTAACTAGCTGAATCGAGCCAGAGGTTATTGAACTTTCCACCAGCTGTTTGCAATTTTTGCATTTCTGTCGCGTGCTTTAAGTGGGGGCGAAAGCTATCGTTGGAGTAGGTTCTTTGTTTGAACGGCTATCCGTGTGTTGTGTGATACGTATGTCGCGTCGTGTATGGTGCGATATGGAAGACAATAATACGGACTTGGATATATGCAAATAACGTCAACTTTGGCTGTCGGTAATAACGTTGAAAATGTAGTAAGAAGAGTGCGTGTGAATGTGTGGTGTGTGTCTTAATAATAAAAGGATTTTCAACATTAAACTTTGCTGATAAGCTTCAAATAATTTCCAAAGGAAGGGCAAAACCGCCTATGAAAAATTTAACCACAAAAATGAAAAACTGTATTAGACATTTTTTTCAGGAAAAACAATACGAACAATTTAAATGGCTAACAGGATATGAAAATATAAGTAAATTATTTTGTTGGCCATGTTTATTTTTTGAAAATGAAAAAGGTCTCTGGAATAAAACTGGTTTTTCCGATTTAAACAATTCCCATAAAGCTATAAAAAGACACATTATTTCCAAAGCACATTTGCAGGCCGTCATAAAAGAAAAAGTCTTCGGCAAAACCAGAATTGAACACGCCCTTAATAAACAGTTGGAAATTAGTTACCGCCAACCTCGCCGCCAACACAATGAACTAGTCGATAAAAATAGGCAAATATTAAGAAGACTTATCGATGTTGTTTGTTTTCTCGGACAGCACGAGGTCATGACGAAACAAGGGTTTCTTCAAATAGAGGAAATTTTCAAGATTTACTTAGTTTAATGGCTAAATATGATGATTGCTTAAAAAATCATTTAGAGCAGTCTAGCGTTTTTCGCGGAACGTCGAATCGAATCCAGAATGATTTAATTTCCGCTGTTGCAACCATTATTCTAAAAAGAATTAAGGGGGAACTGCAAGCAGTATTATGGATCATTTGCAAGCCTTCCACCGCTGCAATATTATGTTAAAACTATAAGAGATATGTATTAGCTTCAATGTGATTTCAATAGGGAAATATGTATAGTTGGGCGCTAAATGCGATTTTTTATAGAATTATAAAATAGAAGTAGATTTGTACCATTTTCAACCATTTTTCGACCACTTTTTGACGCAAATGGCGTCGCATATAATTTTTTTTCCACAAAATGGCTCTTTACCGCCTTGCATTGATCCTTTGTCTACGTAACTGCAAAAATTGAAATGGTAAATCGTACTCATGTCTTTGTATTTCTGCAGCGCGTGAACCCTTTTGAACCCATTTTTAAACGAAATGTAATTTAAATTGCCTCTACATAACACATTTTTTTGAGGTCGGACGTGCAGGAAGTTTTTTCTAATACGTAGGTACCTTTTCATCTTACTGTGAACTTGACTAGACGACCTTGTCGCTAGTTTTTCACTTTTTGCGTGCAGTTCTCCCTTAAGCAGGAGATTGGCGAGGCGCGGTTCATTGCTATAGTTCTGGACGAAACAACTAATATCACTAATTTTAGCCAATTATCTATAGTAATACGCTACGTTAAAACAGACGGAAGTATTTGTAGATTTTTAGGTTTTAAGAATGTGTCCGAAAATCGTACAGCAGATGCATTATATACCGTAGTTTATAATGTTACTAAAAGCTATGATGGAGCTGCAGTGATGGCAGGACAATTAGGTGGTCTGCAAGCTAAAGTTCGAGAAACTTTCCCAAATGCTTTGTTTGTCCATTATTTTGCTCATAAATTAAATTTAGTTTTATCCTAGTCCATCAATCACATTAAAGAATGTAAAGTATTTTTCGTTATTTTAAGTGGCATGGCTGCTTTTTTTTTCCAAGTCAACAAAATTTACACAAGCTTTGGACTCCATTGTCCACAAACGATTGCCCAAAGTAGTTCCTACTAGGTGGAACAATAACGGAAGACTTGTGTTAACAGTATCTGAAAATCGTGAATCACTGATTGAACTATTTGAGAATATAATAGAAAATAATGAAACGTGGGACTCAGAAGCAATAAATAGTTCGAGGGGGTTTTTGGACTGTTTGAAACGAGATTTTAATTTTAATTATTTGTTGAACATATTTTCAGAAATATTTCCATTCTCGGACAATGTTTTTAATATATTACAAACGAAAACAAATGATATTGCTTTTTGCTTAAAAAAAGTAGATGATTTTAAGTCCACGTTAAGCCAAAACATGAGTGTGACCTATTTTGGGAGAAAACAATGACGTTAAATGTAGGGCCACAAGCCAAGCGTCTTCGAACAGACAAGGTGGGAGATGTACAAACATCATACAGACGCCTCTTTTATGAAATAATCGATCAAATTCAGCAACAAATAAACTATAGATTTAACGGTTTAAATGATTTTAAATTCCTCGAGCTCTGCAATTTTGATGCATTTAAAAGAAAAACTTTTCCAGAAGATGCGTTTAAATCTCTTCTTTTTCATTATGGCCAGTTCTTTGACCGAGTGTTACTGCGATCTTTAGCGCAAAAAATACCGCTAAAGAACTAATGCAATTTTTAAAAAACAAGGCGCTGGAAGATGCCTACATTGAAGAGTCGAAATTGTGTGAATTAGTATTGACAATACCTGCCACAAGTTCATCAGTAGAACACAATTTTTTAACACTTAAACGTATACAAAATTTCGTGAGGAATTCAACGGGGCAAGAGAGACTTTCGCATACATCGCAGTTGTCCATTGAAAATTAATTTCTCCAAAATATGTCGGAGCATCGACGTTTTTATGATGACGAATTTGCAAAAAATGATCGAAGAATCGAATTACATTACAAATAGGTAAGTTTCTAAAAATTGCTTCCCCTTCTTAAAATTTCACCGCACGCCCCTGTTTTAGGGGATAGGGTCGATAGGGGCCCGTAATCTCAAAGTTGTAGGTGCGGTACTGGCTTTGGGTGCTAATTGTTTGTGTTCTGTATTGGGTCCTACATTAAAACAGCCGTATAATTGCAGTGATACTGATTTTACGTTTTGTGAGTATTCAGCGTTGTAGTTGTAATAAAATGA
Source organism: Kuschelorhynchus macadamiae (assembly GCA_030620095.1). NCBI lineage: Eukaryota > Metazoa > Arthropoda > Insecta > Coleoptera > Curculionidae > Kuschelorhynchus > Kuschelorhynchus macadamiae. Next base: position 450,119 of record JAUTXW010002914.1, on the reverse strand, counting down.
ATTACAAGCACCAATCGGGAGCAGCTTAAAAAATAAGCTGCGGAAAAGAAAGCAAAATTAAAAAAGCATGTAAAAATAGATAATTTTTTTCAAGTAACAGCAGTCAGTCGTCTAATCGTAAGTCGGTGTACTTTAGAATATTGTTTTGTATATTCGTTTCTTTGTTTGTTAAGTTCATTTAGAATAGTTTATATGGAATATATTATTGTTGATATATAATCTTATTTCATTTTTCTGTGATTCTATCCGATTTGCTGGAGCTATTCTGAATGTTATAACGAGATTTCAAGATTTTTTGCGATTTATGAAATCTAATATTTTTTTATTTATATGTACTTATTATAGAGAGGGGACGAGACCAGGTTTTACGATTTGGCACCACGGCCCCAAGTTATCTTGTTGCGCCACTGCTTTACATCCTAAAATGTGGTTTTAAAGTAAATGTAGCTTACATGCATGTTTTTTACTTGTAGATATGGAGGATTGTATTATATGCAATAAACCGCTTTCTCTCTTAGAAAATGTTATTGTTAAAGAAATGGGTATACAAACTTTAATCGAAGCAAGCCAGGTTCGTAATGACAAAAAAATTGACGACTTAGATAACAGTCATATAACACTTCATTAAATTTGCAAAAGAGATATTGCAAGAAAAACAAGTATAGAGTGCGAGAAAAACAAAATACAGATAAATAAAACACTTTAAATTACACAATAAACAAATAAAATATTCTTAAGAAGTTGTCAAAAAAAGTTTAATTTTAAAACTCAATGTTTATTTTGTGAAGATCTTGTAAGAAAAAATATAGCCGCATAAGCCGTTTAAATTTAAAACCAAAAAACTTCATGATCAAATAATCCCTATAAATCCTAATCATCTATTTAATCGCATATTGTGCAGCTATAGCTCTGAAGAAACCTTAAAAGAATGTTTTGCTTTCTTCTTTCCCACATTCTTTATTTGATAATAAGAAAAAGTAATAAATCTGCATTAACTCTCTCAGACAAATTTTGCCCTTTTATTGACAGAGTAACAGAAAATATGGTGTACGTTACTGATGGAGGACATCTCCTGAATAAAATAGTTTGGCAATTTCCATCAATTTATACGAAGAAGTGTAACAGCAATATATCAATTATATTAAATATCATTATGGGAAATGTTCGTCGTTTTTGCTGGATACGAAAATTCTGAATTATCAAATAAAAATAAAGAACAAAAAAGAAGAATGTTTCAATAATCAAAATCTCCTACAATTTTATTTAGCGATCAGAGAGTAACCATTTCTAATCAATCTAGTTTTCTTTCAAATACTGATAATAAGATCAGGTTTATAGCTGCAATTGCCGAAAAACTCAGGGAACATAATATAAAGGTAATTCAGGCAAATGGCGAGGCGGGTGTGATTTAATCAATACAGTTTTACAGATTTTTGGATGTTACTATGTTTTTCGCTAAGCAGAATTTGCCTTTTCGTGGACATTTAGAAGATTTTTTTAGTAAGAACAAAGGAAATTTTTTAGAACTCCTAGACCTACTGAACAAATACGATTCAGTCTTGGCTGAGTACCTTTCGAATACATACAAGGTTGCGAAGTATACAATAAGATACAAAATGAAATTTTAGATCTTTTACACGACGAGGGATTATGAAAAATTAAAGAGGATATAAAAGTGGCCAGATATTTCACGTTGTTAATGGATTCCACTTTGGATATTTCCAAAAAAGAGCAGCTGTCATTGTCTGATTTGTCAATAAATGTGGTTTTGTGGAGGAAAGATTCATTAAATTTATGAATATTTATATTTATAGATATCAACAGTGTTTCGAACGAAAATTATTTCAACGTTGTTACAAACGAATTGGAATCTCCTGGAATCAATCTTACATTTGGCAGAGGGCAATCATATGATGGCGCTGGCAACATGTCTGGACATATAAAAGGGTTGATATTGATATTATAGGTAACCCTTTTTTTAATTTTCTTTACAAAAATAATTTTTTTTTTATTTGTTATTTTAAGTTGTATCAAATACCTTAAAATAAAAAATATATAAGTTAAGTTTTGTTTTTGAATATATCCGCCCCCCTGACTTACAAGGCACGGCACGCCACTCAATCTAGGGACCCTGAAACGTAAAGATCTGAAAAAATCTCGGAGGGAGGATGTAAAAATATGCAATATAATTACTAGAAAAAATTGATAAAGTGTTGTGTTGTGTTATTTAAATTTAAATGCCCAATTTCTAAGGGGTTTCTGAAAAAAAATGCATTATCAGCATTTTTAAAGTTGTTAAGTCAAAACATATTGTTCTACCGTTAAACTGAAGTGTTAAGGAAAGATAGGCTAAAAATACGTGACAAACATGTAATTTAACTACATTATATTTGGAATCCATTTGAACAAATTTATTTAAACATTCACATTTATTTATTTAAACATTCACATTTCACAAAATATTAATAAAAACATGCATTTTAATTCACGGTAGAGAATTTTTCGATATATTTTGAAGCAGCACTAAAGATCTTATTTTAGAAGCTAAAAAAAGATGGAGAATTCAATATATATATACTGATCCTCCTGGTGTTGTGACATCCGATAAAAATTGGAACTTTGTGACATCCAGCCGAAAGAAGGGACATAAAGAAAAAACAAAAACATGACTTCTATAGAATTTAAAGGGGTTTCTATTTCTGTAAAGAAATATTAGATAACTGTTAAAACAATGATTAAATTTATACCATCGCTGTGACATCCATTTATATTTAATATACATTTGCGCAAAAGCTACCTTGAAACATCCGCAAAAATTTCGAGTAAGTTGTGACATCCTTACAGCGTTGCCAAGCTTTTATAACAGCATGTGAACGAAACATCAAATTAACTCTGCGAATTAGAAAAAGAGACAATATTTTTATCAAGTGAGGTGTTTAATGAGGTCACCCCTTAGAATATTTGCACGATCTCTCGACAGATGTAATGGAATATGTATTTGTGTGTGATATTAAAAAAATGTGTACTTTTGTTAATGTAAATTACCTCTTTAATCAATCAACAAACGAATTTTTCATAATCATTATCATTTATAAAAATAAAATATTTAAAAAATATTAATGAGAAAAATATAATTTTTTTCTTTGACAACCAACATAATTTTCTATTTGGCCGGACTTTTTGACGGACAGTATAGATTGATCACCCATAGATTACTTTTGTCTCAATACGATTTCATAATTACAGCAGGTCAAAGTAAATGTCAACTCTAATTGCTAAGACGGAGTTACAAGAGTACACAAGTTGTGGAAAAACTAGGTGGCCTAAAATAAACAGTAAAATTAATATTACCGTTTCCAATGCTCGTACCTCGAATTTGTAACAAACTGTATGCATGCGCAACTTTCCGTTAGTTTAACCGACTTTGTATCCCTAATATCTCCCACTAACAAACTTAAACTCGAATGTCGACATATTGGCATGCGCTTACAGAATCTGTGAAGTCTCTTGATGAAAAACTCATAATGCTTCGACGTATTGCGCATCGCACAATTTGACTATTAAAAATCGGCATTTCATAATGTAATGTATTTCACTCATAGAACTGTGAATCGTTTTGATTTCATTGAAATCGGTAATTTCCTTTCCGCTTTTCCTAAATATTATGGAAGAAAACAATCATTACCTATTACCGATATCACAAACTTCGACCATGTATTAGAATGGTATTTAAGATGATTAGGAAGATACAATATATTGTTATTGTTACTTCCCTCATAAAAGGGAAGTATTGTAATCGTGAAAAAATCACCCTCCCAGATTTTTTCAGATCTTTACGTTTCAGGGCCACTAGACGACGAAAAACATATTTTCTCCATTCCGTCGGGCTGTCTGTCAAAAATTAAGGGTCATATGGAAATGGCCTGGTAACATTTTGGTAACAATCCAATATGGCAAAACAAAATGGCGGCCTAGTGAAATGTTAAAAAAATTATTACTGAAAAGGTGCTTTTTCAATTTATCTCAAATTGTGCACAAAAATCAAGTATTATGTAGGAATCAACTAGTAAAATGGCGGATCCAAGTTGGCGGAACAAAATGGCGGCTTAATACAATATTTAGGTTTCAGCCTGAAAAACTACTTAATGCACTGATTTCAAATTGTGTGCCATAACTAATTGTAGTATAGAGATAAACTAGTACAAGTGTGGTACTAATGCAAGATGACGGAACCCACTCAGGTTTTACATATCTTCGTGTTTTGGCGTCCCTAGGTACTAAAAATATGTTTTATTAAGTTCCTCGTCTGTCGGTTTGTCTGTCTGTCTGTCTGTCATTTAGCAGCATAGCTTCAAAACTATTCATCAGATTGACTTCAAATTTTAGTCAAAAATTAAGGCTCATATGTGAATGACCTGGTAATATTTTGGTTTAAATCCAATATGCCGGAACAAGATGGCGCCTTACTGAAACGTTAAAGAAATTATTACTAAAAAAACTAATCATCCAATTTTTCTCAAATTTTGTACAAAAATCAAGTATTATGTAGGAATCAATTGGTAAAATTTTGGTATGAATCCAAAATGGCGGAACGAAATGGTGGTTTAATAAAATATTTAAACATTCAGCCTGAAAAAAATACTTAATAAAGTGATTTAAAATTGTGTGCCGTGACTAATTGTAGTATAGAAATGCACTAGTAAAACTGTAGTACTAATTAAAGATTAATAAATTATCCTAGCAGGTTGTAGATATCTATGTTTTATCAATTCGGTGGGTCCACTTGTCGGTTTGTCTCTGTGTTTGCGGCATAGCTTAAAAACGATGAGTAGTTTGATTGACTTCAAATTTTGGACAAAAATTAAGGCTCATATGGGGATGACCTGGAAATATTTTGGTTAAAATCCAATGTCGGAACAAGATGGCGGCCTAGTGAAACGTTAAAAAAATTATCACTAAAAAACGAATTTACCTCAAATTTTGTAAAAAAAATCAAGTGTTACATGAACTGGTAATATTTTGGTATGAATATAAGATGGCAAAACAAAAACTACTTATTAGATAAATTTCAAATTTTGTGCAAGCATTAAATGTAATATAGAGATAAACTGGTAAAGTTGTGTAACGAATTCAAGATAGCGGAACATAACAAAATCGCGGTGTCGCTCAATGTAAAAACTACTTATTGAATTAATTTTAAATTATGCCCAAAATCAAATGTGGCATGGGTACAAACTGGTAAAATATTGATAGGGATCTAATATATTAGAACAAAATGGAGTCCAACAAAAATGTTTGAAAATACATGTGTTCCTAAATAACTATTGAACTAAACTGATTTATACATCATTATTCCTAATAAAAGGAAATATTCATAATGAGAGAAGTTCTGTCTAAAGGAAATTTAACGAGTTTTTTAATTTTGTGATCTGCAGTATTTTTGTTACCATACAGATGCTATGGATTCGACGTTATAGTAGGATAACTCTGAACAATTCTGCGCCTCACATACAGGGTGGTCTAACAGTGCGTTCAAGTCCAATAGCTCGACTATTGTGGGGATTAGAAAAAAAAATTATACCAAACTGGTAGAGACCGCTGAGAGCTACAATCTAAAATTATTTTCGATTATACAGGTAAGACAAAAGTATTGTTTCAGAGTCCCTAGATGCCGAAAAACGTATTTTCCTAATTTCGTCGGTCTGTCTGTCAGGCTGTCTGTAAGTCTACAGCTAAAAAACTACTTATCCGATTGACTTCAAATGTTGGTCAAATATTAAGAGTCACATGAGAATAACATTAGTAGTAAAAGTATGTCGGTTGTAATTCACCTCCCACCACTACTCCTGACCTTGAGAGCCCAGGTGTGCTGTGTAGTTTGACCTTGAGGCGATGTGACGTCATATGCGACCTTGAGCGCGCATCACGCTTTTTCGATATTTGTCCATGAGCTTGAGAGCACAGGTGTGCTGTGTAGTTTGGCCTTGAGGCGATGTGACGTCATATGCGACTTTGAGTGATAGCTATTAAAACCAAGGCTGACGCCATTCAAAGCTAAAAAGAGGTACACTGTTTCTGCGGTCAGAAGTGATTTCATCATTAAAAGTTATTGTCCGGTGTATTCTGATTCAATTTTTTAAATTTACGGTAATACTGTGTTTTTGTATTAAATCTTTTACATTTTTTCAACAATGAGTGTAAAATTAAACTTGGGTGAAATCAGTGAAATGCTTAATAAGGATATAGATTTGGTTGAACAAAGAAAATTTTCATCATTAACAATTGGGAAAGTTTTTATAGTTCAAAATATTGCTTTAAAGATGACACGGTTTGGCAAAGCTTTTCATGCAATATTGTACGACAAAACGCATGATAAAACATTTCAATCTTTTTTACCAAACCGTGTTGTCGAAACCATTTCTGAAGATGTTACCAAAATTATAAATAAGTCTGGTGGGATGTATACTTTAACTTATTTGGGGCAGAGCTTGCGGGTAATCTCAAGCACTAATACTAGCAGATCAATATTTAAATTTGGGTGTTTAGAATAAGCAAAATTTAGAGATATTTACTTATTTGGTATTATTTTCACCTTTTAATTTTGGTGCTTAATAGAATAAACAAAATTTAGAAATATTTACTTAATTTGGTATTATTTTCGTCTTTTAATTTTGGTTCTTAATTGGGTGTTTGGGTTAATTAACAATTTGGTAATTATTTTACAAATCAGAATACACAGACATTTTAATAATTAGTGTTTGAAAGATGTGTGACAGCAATAGTACCATCACACCAAGTGAAGACCTTGATTCTCACATTATATGTTTGTCGCATAAGTTAAGAAATGCGGCACAAGGCACATTTTGCAACGTATGATGGGTCGGCGGTTGAATCAATAGAAAAAATATATTATGTCACATATCTATATATAACCCAGTAAATTATGTGTCCTATTATGAAAATAAAACTTTTAATAAACCATTATGTCTCTTATTCCAACGAAAATGTATTAAATTTTGTGAAAATGCGTACATAAACAATTATAAAAGCTTCAATAATTTTTTTAGGCTATTCCTCAAATATATAGAAAAATGTTTATTGGAAGAAAGTTTTTTGTTTTTCCAAACACTATATTGTGTAATTTTTTCAACGAAATTTATTAAAGTATGAGGAAATGCATATATAAACAATTATAAAACTTTCAATAATTTTTTTAGGCTATTTCCCAAATATATAGAAAGATGTTTATTTGAAGAAAGTTTTTTGTTTTTACAGACACTATTTTGTGTAATTTTTTCAACGAAATTTATTTTCGATAACATTTTCAGAAATGGTTTCGACAACACGTTTTGGTAAAAAAGATTGAAATGTTTTATCATGCGTTTTGTCGTACAATGTTGCATGAAAAGCTTTGCCAAACCGTGTCATCTTTAAAGCAATATTTTGAACTATAAAAACTTTCCCAATTGTTAATGATGAAAATTTTCTTTGTTCAACAAAATCTATATCCTTATTAAGCATTTCATTAATTTCACCCAAGTTTAATTTTGCACTCATTGTTGAAGAAATGTAAAAGATTTAATACAAAAAGTTATTACCGTAAATTTAAAAAATTGAATCAGAATACACCGCACAATAACTTTTAATGATGAAATCACTTGTGACCGCACAAACAGTGTACCTCTTTTTAGCTTTGAATGGCGTCAGCCTTGGTTTTAATAGCTATCACTCAAGGTCGCATATGACGTCACATCGCCTCAAGGCCAAACTACACAGCACACTTGGGCTCTCAAGGTCATGGACAAATATCGAAAAAGCGTGATGCGCGCTCAAGATCGCATATGACGTCACATCGCCTATATGGCGGTCTATTAAAATAAAAAAAGAAAATGACTAAAACACTGCTTATCCAATTTCCCCAAATTTTGCAGAATGTGGGGTACATATCCAAGAAGGCGAAATAAAATATCGACCTAATAAAATTTACCTTAACCATTGCACAAGAATCAAGTTTAATATAGGGATAAAATGGAAAATTTTTGGGGTGGAGCCTTGATAGTGAACAAAAATGACCGCCTAATTAAATGTATCAGTAACATAAAAAGTACATATACAATGGAGTTGAAATTTTACACAAAAATAAAGTGTAAAAAAGGGATGAACTGGTAAAATTTGGTCTATCCCATGTAGCGAAACAAAATAGCTGCTTAATGAAATGTTTAAAAAAGTCGGTAATATTCTATTTCCTTTTTTTAGAACAGAAGAAAAAATCCTCTATTTATGGAGAAAAATATTAAAAGATTTCGTTATTTTTTTTGTCGGCCATATACATAAACTTAAAAGAAATGCAAAATAATTAAAATTAAAAAATGTTGACAACAAATAAAAGCATAATTAAAAAAACGGTATGTGTATATGAAGAAACAGTAGAAAATATTTTGAAAATGAATATGGAGAAAAATAAATTTTAAAAAATCGTGTAATTCTGTTTTACCCGGGATATCCCTCGTAACAAATTTCACCACACATAGATAACAGTTTATATTGGCAATAATTTTATAGATATTGTATAAATTGTACTTATAATCTCTTATAAGTTAAGTCCTGGTTATTTGGGTACAAAAACATGTAAAACCCTTTTAACAGAACTGTCCTCGTAATAAAGAAAATAGGCACATATTGATATTTATACAGTGTGTTATCTTACTACCAAATAACTATATGGATATATCTTAGTCTTATCGAGAAATTCGTCATTTCGCGAAGAGCTTAGTCAGTACATTAAGCATCGGCATATTGATTAAAAACATAAAGTTGCATCGTCTGGCTGGGCTCTACTTAAAAAGTCCAAACCGTTTTCACGTATTATGTATTACACAATCTGCCTAAAGTAAAGACTTGCAGCTTCATGGAGTGCCCAAGAAAAAGGGAATTTTGTGTTTAAATGATATTCAGTGTGGTCCAACAGTGCGTTCAAATCCAATAGCTCGGTTATTGTGAGAATTAAAAAAAAATTGTACGAAAGTTGTAAGGACTGCTGAGAGCTATAACCTAAAATTATTTTCGATTATGCGGGGTTGAGGATACGTTTGCCACAAACCAAATTTACATTTTTTTAAAGGGAACACGCTGTATATTATTTTATTTACAGATTCCTCCCTTTTTGGCCATTATGGCTATATAGGGTTTGTGGGGACTAATACATAGTCATTCAAGATTTATGGCCACTTTTCGATATTATAAGACGTATCTTTGACGGCTTGTATTTTTTTAATGCGTTAGCATAAATCATTTTAGCATGGTAAAAACTTCCAAATGTGGTCTTCTTTTAACTGCGGTTCTTTAGCATTCTTTGATAACGGTATACAGGGTAAATAAAAATCCTAGATGCAAATTTTATCGATTAATTTAAATAGCACGCCCTGTAAATTATTATATTTTCAGATTCCTCCCTTATTACCCATTGATTTAGTATAGGGTTTGTGTGATCTATACAGAGTTGTTCAAGATTTATGGCAACTTTTCAAAAAACATGAAAGGTGGACATCTCAATTTATTACAGGAAAATATTGCCAAGTGTTCTTCTTTCAAGATAATTTTTTTTTATTTATTCATACTAGCATGCATGGCTCGAAAAAGTTGAAAATTTCAAAAAATAAAAATTATCACTAATAAAAAAACATTTTAACTAAAAATTTTACATAGTATTACACTGATCCAGTAATAAAAACTAGTGGTTATTACGAAATGATCGAGATAAATTATGTGTTAGGAGCAAGTTAATGCAATTGCCAAACAAAAATCTTTTTTGGCATTTTCGCAACTGAAAAAAAATATCCAACTTTAAATTAGGTAGATGATCTTAACATGTTGATATATTGCTTGTCAATCTAAACACAATGAATGCAATTGTTTGTTAGTTTTGAATATATCACGAAAAGTATCCGAGAAGCGCTTTTGAAAGATCATACAACGGTTTGATGAGACGGGAAATGTAGAATACACAAAAACTGATCGAGTCAATACTGTTTTAAACTAGTTAGGACTTAGAATGAACAACTTAAGAGCTAGTTTAAACTAATTGTTAAGTTGTCCACCCTAGAGCAATTAGAATGCAAAAATAAAAAAAATAAAACAATACTAAGTAATAAAGCGTATAAAACAGTAAAAGCTACTTAATTAGATGTTCGAAATACCTACTGTTCTGTACGACACAAATATTTAAACGATTTTCAAAAGATAGGCTAACATTTCTTAATGTATTAAAATCAATTTCATTAAATACACTTCGGATTCTTACCTTCATATTTTCTTTTGTAGTCGGAGGTATTTGATAGACTAAATTTTTAACAAAGCCCCAAAGGAAAAAGTCCATTTTTGCCTAATAAGGGGATCTAGGCGGCAACACAATCGGTCCTCCTCTTTATATCCAGCGTTCTTGAAATTTTTCAGTAAGAAATGCATGAAAGTCAGCCATATGATGAACTGGGGAACCATCATGCATAAACCATATTTGATCATGGACGCTAATGGGGATTTGGTATAATAGTGTTCTAAAGTTTTCCCCTTAAAAACTAGATATATAGATGTGCAGTAAGCCCTTCTTCAAAAAAATGCGCACCGATGACAAAATTTCCAACGATTCCACTCCAGACGTTAAAAGATTACACCCGCATGTACCTTCTCTTTGTCTTATCATAAGCAGAAGTTTTTTACATAAAGAAACTGAAGCTCAGTTCCACAATAACAATTTAAGTAGGTGACTAACTTTTACTCAATAATCCTGTACACATGCTTACACAGGAACATCTACTATGGCTATTAATATTGACTTGAAAAATTACCAATAATTAACCAACAAACGCTAAATTTTTTTTGTTCACTTGCATTTTTATACATACCTCAAAACTCGCGGTTTTAATAATGTACCTACTGTTAAATTTTAATGCTCATATTCCTTAGACCAGGTTTAAGTTAACATGACGGGACTGAGTCCAGTTTACTGAACTATGGCCGGCTTACTACAAGTACTAAATTTAATACCGGTCTAAATCTTAAACTCCTTAAATTGAAGCGGATGTAGAGTAAATAATCCAAAAAAAAAACTATAAAAACATGCTTGTTGTGTCAGAAAAAACAATAAATTACCCATTTTTGAAAGTTCAAATTTTGAAATTTTTCATTTCACTTCGCCGATCAGTTTACAGTTATGATGACCATGATTATTTCTCAAGAAACAAATTTAGTTTTTATTATCATTTATTATGTTTTCATCAGTCGTAAAGAACATAATGACAATTTACTTTTTCCAATGCATTATCTTGGAAAGTAAATGATAAAATTAATAAAGCAGGATTGTTAAAGGTCACAACAGATATATTTTAATATTGGAATTACCTATAAATACTAACTGAGACAAATATTTCTCCAGCCACGGGATGTCGCAAGAACCTTGGGCGGTAAACGCAATATGGACTCAGATGTATGCAAACGTACAAATTAAATTATTCTAAGAAATAAATCGGCTCTTTTTAAGAAGCGACTGCTGCAGTGTTGTCAATTTTCGGATGTCACAACTAATTTTTAATCAAATAAATATATACTTCTTTTTTAGTGGATGTCACAAAGTAGTATATCTGAAATTTCTATTGTATATAAAATATACAGAAATTGTATATGTATATTTTCTGTATAACATTTTTACAACACATTCCTTATGACATCCATTAACAATAGGTACCCCTGTACCCACCACGCCTCGATTAGCTCAAAAAACCGAAAAAACGCTGTGACATCCAAATTTGGATGTCGGAACGTCGCATGATGTCACAACGAATGAAAAAATTTGACTGTTGGATGTCACAGCGATGGACAGATAAATCTATATATATATATATATATATATATATATATATATATATATATATATATATATATATATATATATATATATATATATATATATATATATATATATATATATATATATATATATATATATATATATATACATATATATATATATATATATATATACCCACCACGCCTCGATTAGCTCAAAAAAACCGAAAAAACGCTGTGACATCCAAATTTGGATGTCGGAACGTCGCATGATGTCACAACGAATGAAAAAATTTGACTGTTGGATGTCATATATATACTATATATATATATATATATATATATATATATATATATATATATATATATATATATATATATATATATACATATATATATATATATATATATATATATATATATATATATATATATATATATATATATATATATATATATATATATATATATATATATATATATATATATATATATATATATATATATATATATATATATATATATATATATATATAAATATATATACATAAATATACTGGGTGTTCGATTAGAAAAACACAACTTCGTTTTCTTTGAGCTCTTTAATCATGAGCGCCGCAAGGGGGGCAGGGCGTGCCCTCCCTCAAGTCATCACTAAGGTAAATATGGTGCAATTTATATTAGAAATTACCTTTTTTTGTAATTAGTATAATTTTTCCTCACCGGATTTCATGTGTTAATGATATTTCACAAAAGAGAAAGACGACTTTTGTTTTTTTAGTTATCACTATTGTTCTTGCCCATACTGGGATCTCTATCTGGCGACGCCCAGAAATGAACTTTTGAATCGAGATTTTGGTCAACTTGCCTCAATTTTTTATTTAACTTAGTTTCAGGTATTTGCTAACGATAAGTGTAACTATTTTTTTTCTCAAGCCCCGGCTGCATTTTTGTATCTAGAGTAGCGTACTGCGACTCATATATATCCGAAGATTTACGAGTAATAGCTGGAAAGTTTTTTAAGAGCCTTTCCTCGGCTAAAAATAAGGACATCAACCACCTGGACAAAATCAAGCAAATCTTTTGATTCGAAACTAAATAATAATCCAAAAAAAAATGAAACTTTCTGATAGTGTTTTGTTTTTTCTAAATTTAGATTCCTACGCTTTAGAAAAAATACTCTAAGTTTTGTCATTTAACCTTTTATATAGAGCGAATTTTATTTTTAGGCTTATATTTGGATCAGTAGATAACTCCCTACTATATTTGAAGAGATAGAACAACGGTTAAAGTAAGTTACAGGACTTTTTCCGAACTGCCAGGAAATTTTAACAAAAAAATAAATTAACGTCATATTAAAAAGTTATGACCTAAGCTTGTGTTTTTTCTAATGGAACACCCAATATATTATTGTATATTTGAATTACGCCGCAAATTCTAAACTTCATACTAGCAGTTGATGTTTGAATTAATTATTTTAATAAAAATGTAAAATCAACATTATCAGTAAGGTCTTCTTTGTACAATTAATGTATTATGAATATGAATATGAATTTTCGGGATCTAACTAATTTTACTCTATCAATGGGTTCTAGGATAGTCTCAAAATCGGCGTAAACAGTAAAAGGTACTTTTAATTTCTTTTCAAAACTTGTGAATTTAAGAATATTATCGGGAGCCTCTTCAACATATTTATTTTTCTTTAAGTTGGTAGTTGGGAATTTAGCTAAAACGTGACCACAATTATGCTCCTGAGGAGCGTTTAGTTTTTTATTAGAACTAAAATACACCAAACAACCATCACACATTTACTTTGCTTCTTTACGTGAAGATAACTGACTTCAGATTAATCGAGTTATATTTCTTATTAAGCAGTAATCACTATTACCATAATCACCACTGATTAATAACAAATTGACATATCTCCCTTCTCGAGATCCTGTAAAGTATAAGACCAACGAACTCAATTTTATTTTTGCGTTTTAAACACTTTGTTCAATCCATAAACATTGACAGAAATATTATTTAGTCGTTCAAACTTATAGACATACTATTGGGAATTCCATAGCTGTAAAGTGAAGTTCACCTTCAAAAGGCAAATAGTTCGCGACACCATTTGTATTTTGAGACCAGTACCTCGAATGCAGGTGAACACATGAAACATTACTTGTTTTAAATGTTTAATATAGCGTGCTTTGATTCTCTTTCGATAGTGGTAGATATGATGATGCTTTTAGAGGGTTGATTCTATTAATGCTTAAATCTAAGAGAGTCCATCCTGTAACGACAGAAAACAAGTAAGTAAAGAGATTAAACAGCAAGGAATAAAAATAATATGACATATATTAATATATTTATGAATGGCAAAACGTACTACCATCTTTCTCCTGGAACTCCGAAAACGTCCGAATAGCTACCCATTGACTTTAAGACATCCAAATTTTCGACAATTGTTCCCCACCAGCTTAATTTTGAGGTTCTGAACAAATCTTTTCACGCGGTGGGGTCTTGGTTTGAAGTAAGTCGATATGTCGCAACTCGATTTTTAAACGATGTTTTGATGATCTGGATTACTTCTTCTTGCTCTACGCAGCTATTAGCAATATGTTGATAATTTGTCTAATGATTGGTAGGAATCTCCAGGGCACATTGGTTCCATCGCTTTGTGGACGATGTTGATGGTTCTAGAACAATGAAATTCTTGGTTCTTCGCATTCGAAAAAGGGTAGAATAAATATTTTTAAATATTAAGAAAACTTATTACCGTTATTTTGTTCAAGTCTAGCCCTCTTTGTCATCGGCTGTGGTGGATCTTCGTTCATTCGTTTGGGGGCCGGATATTTTTCCCACAATTGGCGTTAAAGGTCTCCCCCAGACTTATAAATCTCACCACACTTAACGTTAATACGGACTGCTATACGAAAAACATGCATGATTATGTAACATGTGGGGTAAATCAAGAAAACATTATACACAACACCACCAGAGTTACAAAATACTATACTATCCACTGTATGAATTTGTTTGAATATGGCTAAACTTTATATCCGTAGGTATTCTGTAATAAGAAATAGAACTGGAGAACAAGATATTAGCATCATAAAATATAAATTTTTCTTGGATGTACATATATATATATATATATATATATATATATATATATATATATATATATATATATATATATCTAGATTTTGTTAATATATGTTGTATAAAATAATATTTTTGATTAAAATACCTAGATGAGGATTGGAGTAAACACCTGAATACATTAGAAAATTGCTGGAAAAGAAACGTTAAGAAACGTTTTGAATATAAAAAAATCTACTAATAGATGTTTGTATTCCATTGAAAAACATTTAAAACATATAATAACAGAATAACGCCCCTGCGGGAAATATAAATATTAATGATATATTTGGGTATAAGATTATGCTTAACTCGCCTACACCCTCTACTGCCTCCAAAGCTCAAAATTCAAAAAATCTAATTTGCTTTAAA
Organism: Kuschelorhynchus macadamiae; assembly: GCA_030620095.1. Classification (NCBI taxonomy): domain Eukaryota; kingdom Metazoa; phylum Arthropoda; class Insecta; order Coleoptera; family Curculionidae; genus Kuschelorhynchus; species Kuschelorhynchus macadamiae. The sequence continues at coordinate 434,777 of JAUTXW010002914.1, read as the reverse complement.
CAATTAAAATTTGTTTAGAATCAACTTCTGAAAATGTTAAACATTATTTTTAAAACGCCTGAATTCTGGAAACTAATCAATTTTAGATTTAAATTTAACTTTTAGAAGCGTATATAGGTTTGCAACGTGTATATATTATTACTGAGTTTTAGAATTATTTAAACATATATTGTACAACTATTAAACACTTATTAAGTAAATAAATTACTTACAGCTTTCAGAAGAAATTTGTTAACTCACAAATCACCCAACGACACAAACAACAACACGTAATGGCACAAGCACAAGTTTCTTGTTGAACTGTGTTTCAAGAACTAAAGAATGTTTATTCAAAAACAGATTTTATTCAGTTTAAAAAAAGCATTGCACAAGTCGCACTCCCTCCGAAGGACGGAGGCTTTAGAACTTACTCAGTATTTCTACTTACTTTTCTCATACCATGGGAGTAAAAAGCCGACAGAAGTGTTAGGTTTTCTGTCAAGTTTCCCCAGCAAAAACTTGATCCCAACAGCACATACACAAAGTATCGAGAGGTCTAACCTAACCAACTTATATTGTCATGCAAGTTGTCATAAATGCACTTAGTAGATATACCTTAATTATAATCTACTAATAATAAAATTTTGTTGTTGTTGTTTTTTGATTCTCTGTATTTTTATTACTTTAATTTTCCCAAATTTATTTTAATTGGAATTTCAGAGAAGTAAAAATTACAAAAGTTAACTTGTCTTCGCTGGGACTGGAATCCAGGACCTCCTTGAAATCTAGGCAAACGCTTTGACCACTGAGCCACAAAGACCATAAGCTTAACACCAATTACGACAATTTAACTTGTTCAATTTTATGGTAGTAGAATATTACGGTATTGCAGCCTTTCGCGGCTACAAACCGAGGAGGGTATTAAAGGAGAAAGGAACTCATTCATTATTATATTAGTCATTACAATCCATATATCTATCATTTGAATGCATCGTCGACATATAGTGATTTCAACAGGATCCCGAAGCAGATCTGTGAATATCAAGCTAGACTAATTTTTAAATTGTTGTTGCCTTTTGATTCTCTGTATTTTTTTTTCGTATGACGACGGTAGTCGGTTTAATTGTCATGGGCAAAGCAAGGCTCTCTAATAAGCTAACTCTTCACTCGTAAGTGAGAGCTTGTTGGACTGATCTACAGGATCTACAGTTGCCGCTGTGGCAATCACTTTTTATCGATCCCAAATTTTTCGAGCTCGCACTTAGTGTACATCTCGACTATTCTATTTGTTGAGATAACGAACGGATGTAGTGACCTCTCGCAGCTGGTAGATTACTTTTATTTTATGCTCGAGTTCTAGGTATAGTCCAACATTATGAATCAAATCAGAAAACACAGTGAATACCAAAATGTTGTGTGATTCTTTTATCGAGCTATTAAATCTCAATGGGCTATTTACAAATATACAGGGAGAAAGAAATTAGTTTTTTTTTACTATATTACGCAATATTATTAAGATAGCCCCTTAATATTATTTTATATATTAAATGCCGAGGGACTAAATAAGAAAAGTCGCTAAATATTTAGTATTTGGTTAAAAACGTTTGGTTGGCAAAAACAGAAATACACAAAATAGCAATCGCCTTAATAAAGTCGGAAGGCGGTTCGAATCAGTGGAACAATCAGGATATGTTCTGTTTATGCAGCCACTTAATGAAAGTGAGATTTTTTTATCAATCACCAAAAATTATGAGCCCCGCTTGACCTAAAAATCTAACCACTTATACAGTGTCATTTATTTAAATGCGGATCACCCCTGTGCAAAGAAAACTTGTTTTTTTTTGTATTGTGATAACAAAAAAATTTTATTTTGCAAAAATATTATACACTTTTCTTAAAAACACAAGATAATTAGTTATTACTTCCCTCGTGAGATTTTTTCAGATCTTTACGTTTAAGTGTCCCTAGATGCCACAAAACATGTTTTCTTAATTCCGTCTGTCTGTCCGTCAGTCTGTCTGTTCGCGGCATAGCTAAAAAACTACTTATCCGATTTCTTCAAATTTCAGTCTAAAATTAAGGGCCATGCATGCGAAAAATACAGACTATATATATATATATATATATATATATATATATATATATATATATATATATATATATATATATATATATATATATATATATATATATATATATATATATATATATATATATATATATATATATATATATATATATATATATATATATATATATATATATATATATATATATATATATATATATATATATATATATATATATATATATATATATATATATATATATATATATATATATATATATATATATATATATATATATATATATATATATATATATATATATATATATATATATATAGAGCTTGTAATATTCGTTAGCCCCGAGTTTCTGGTAAAGCGATTTTACCGGTTTTTATATATCAAATTTTGTCTTATAATTAATAAAAAAATTTACTTATTTTAAACACGCTTTAAAATTGGAACAAGTATTCTATAATTATTTATTTATTGCCTACAAAATTACAAATGTACTAAAAAAGTAAGCAAAAAAATGGTGTCAAATCTAATAAAAAAATGTTTAAATTAAAATTCACTGGCTAATATCCAGGTGCCAGTGGCAAAAGCTCTGAGAATCGGTATAACGAATGTACAGAAAATTGTGCATGAAAAAAAAACATAATTTACTTCCGAAGAAGATTAAGAAATGTACACGAAAAAATCCAAAGGCCAAAGACTTAAGTTACAATGCAAAAATGGATATTCATAATGCAATTTATGATTTATACACGTCAAAGACTAATATAATCCTTTAGAAACTTTTTAATATTATAGTACTCCGGCGTAATAAAATTTAATAAATCTTGCCAAACCATTTGCACTTTATCTGATGTAAGACCATCGTTCACGTGTTTTTCGTAATAGGATTTTGCCCCAGCCCATATTAATTCTATTGCGTTAAACTGGCATTGGTATGGCGGCAGTCGTAAAACCTCATGTCCATTTTCCCGTAATATTTCTTCTACGGCATATATTGTTGTTTTTTTAATAGATTTTGCCATTTAAAGAAGTTCTAGTTTCAGCATATTGGGTAAAGGATTTTGTTTTTGTTTTATTAGCCAGTCATAAATATCACTTTTCTTCCAGGATGAAGTAGGTTGTTTATTTGAGATTTTTGAATGATAAGATGCATTGTCCAGAATGATTAAATATGGAGCATCTAAATTTGGAATCAGTTGTTCTTTGAACCAGAACCTGCATGCAAAATGATAAACCGTTTTCTCGTCCCACATTCCTTTTTTCTCTTGACACTTTTTAGAGACTCGTCCTGCCAAGATTTCGAACCACTTCCATTAGAAAATATCCAAGTCTCGTCTAAAAATACCACTTTTCTAAATTTTGAATTAAGATTTTCCGTGTATTTCTTGAAAAACTGGATACGCTGACTTGCTATATGTGGCAATTCGCATAAAAATCTTCGATTACAGTCCTTTTTATATCGAAAACCCAACATTTTTATTAATTTTGACAACGAGTTTACTCCAATTTGCAATATGCCTCGATTTTTTAAAGCTTCTTTTAAAACTTGAAGGGTTATATTAGTTTTTGATGTGTATAAATTGTAAATTGCATTACGAACATCCATTTTTACATTGTCACTTAAATCTTCTGCCTTTGGCTTTTTTCGTTTACATTTCTTAATCTTCTTCGGTAGTAAATTATGCTTTTTTCATGCACAATTTTCTGCACAGTCCTTATACCGATTCCCAGAGCTTTTGCTCCTGGATATTGGCTGGTGAATTTTTATTTTCGTAATATTTTATTAGATTTAATACCATTTTTTCGCTTGTAGATGCAAAAAACCCGAAAATTGTTTTTTATTACACATTTTGTCACTGACTTGTCAATCTGACTTTGAAGTGACATCGCTCAAAGATTTTTGCAACTCCTGGTATTTATATGTTTATCCTCTTTTTTCATACGAAAATATCATAGGTCTATCTCATTCATCTTCCGGATTTTATGCGGAGGATATGATTACAAGTAATAAAAGAAAAACAAACTTAAAAAGTATGTCGTTGATAAATCGTATGACCTGCACGATAACACTGCTTTTGACTATACTTGGTTATTTTGTTGTTTCTGGCCTCTCTTATGTTGTTGTCTTCTGGTATTGTTATATTTATTATTTTCGCATATTTTTCTTTTTTGTTAAAGAGTATGATATCAGGTCATTGCATGCAATGGCTCTGTCTGTTATGATTGGTTTGTGTCAATATATTTTGATTTCCTCATTCTCGGCGTACTCTTCAGATAGGTATTTGTAATATGGTGTTCTTTCGTTTCTATTTGAATAAGTTAAATTGTTGTAGTTTGTGTTGAGCTTATGGTTTCCGTAGCTCAGTGGTCAGAGCACTTGCCTAGATTGCCAAGAGGTCCTGGGTTTGAGTCCCAGCAAAGACGCGTTAATTTTTTCAATTTTAATTTGTCTGAAATGCCGATTAAAATAATTTTGGGAAATTAACAATAGTACAATTTTAAAATGCAACTATATATATTTTTTAAACATAAAATGACAAAGTTTAGAGGCGGTAGACCACATATGACAGCAACATAAGGGCATTTTTATGTTTTCATATTGAAGTACCCCTTGTAAAATAAAGCCATATGATTTGATTTTGCACAACTTAATTATCTCAAAATATCATAAATATAATAGAGTTCCTCTCTGTGGAGAATTGATGCAGCAGACCCCAGTGTATCAAATAAAATTTGATTTTTGATAGTGTCGAACCTATGACGTGAAGAAAAAATTAAATCAGACAAGGTGTCAGTGGGACACTATTTTATAATTGTTTTAATAAAAAAGAATGTATAATCTAAAAATTAGATTTGCACTTCTATAAGTAGTGTATCTAAGGATGTGTGTTCCTTACAGCCTGAAAAATATGATATTCCTATATTTCCACCAACGGATCAGCCAACGTTAACAAACTGGGAACTTCCTATGCATTACCAAATTGGCGGGTGGGTCCGAAAAGCAAAATTTTTGAAGTTTATTTTTGTTGTGCAGTTAATTTGGAGCCACTACTTTTATAAAAGTTCACTTTCCTGTGAACTTTTTACTAAGTATTTCTGAAATTAAATCTTGTTCCACAAGCGTGGAAAATTAATGAGTTTAATAACAAAACTTCTCGACAAAATATGCTCCACGAGAACTTGCCTTATTTTTTTTAATTAAAACAAGAAATTGCTTAATCAAAAATAAGAAACAAGAGATTTCAATAGTTTCAGTTCAGATTTTCATGTGGCACATCATGGCACAATTATTTGAGATCTCTAAATTTTGCATTACCTGCTACAAGTACCGTAACTATAAAAACTATTTATATAAATTTTAGGCCAAGGGTTTTTCATGAAATGTGTTCTTATTTTGAACCGACCTCAAAAAAGAAGAAGGTTCTCAATTCGACCCACTTATAAATTAGGGGGACTGACTTTAATTATAAATATATCATTCGATACTATTTCAATTTAATAATTCGGAATAAATTCAACAATATTTGTTAAAAAATAAACGCAAAAGAAAGCAGCTATAATTTGAATAAGTAAGATGTATATCACGAATAAGTGTGTCTGTATTTTATATACAAAAACTGCAATAAATATTTTCAGTTTCCCCTATATCCACATCTTTGCACATTTTGACTTTTATTAAACTGAAACATTTTTCAAGTTTTTTGACCCAAAAATCGTTATTTTACTTATTTTCTTAATTAGGAAAGAAAGAAGCTCTCCAAATACACGAAGCCTAGTGTATAATAGATTTTTTTTTTTCACTTTAATACATATTGGAATAATAATGAGCATTACTTTTTAATTATCTGACAATAATAACTCAATTAACTATTTTCTTATAGTTATAAAATAGTTAATACCTATTCAATAATTTAATCAAATTACCACTACCATATTTGGTAGCACGTCGCAGAAGTAAACATTGTTTACTATTAGTCATCATTTTCATTTAACTACTCCAAGGTGGTATGAAATTAATATTTTAAATTTATTGCCTTTTGCAATTATGCTTAAACGAAATATTTTGTGAAACATTGTAACATTATGTAAATTATTGCAATGGTAATATAGATTTTTGTTTTCAGAGCATACAGTAGCACCCCATTTTTCGTTCATCATTTATGTTTACAAAAAAAGGCAAAAATTAAGTAACGTAACGTAGGTTAGACATTTAGATACGAGCTGTTTTGAAAAACTACTAATTAACTGTAACACTTCAGGTTCTTCTCTTAATGTTTCTGTAAATATATTAGGGCGAGCGGTATAAAATTTATTAACCCTCAAATTAACATGAGTTACATATAAACAATACCATTTATCTTAAACTTTAGGTTAATCTTAAATATCCTAAAACTTTCCTAATACTGTTGACTGAGAAAAATTATTTTTAAAACTTTTCGAAAATTATTTAAGTGAATTCAAATAAATTAGATATGTTGTATTTAATATTATTTATATCATTGGTAAAAGTAGTGTTTGGAAAGAAAAAAAAAACTTATTTAATGACATTATGAATGTGAAAAATGCTGTGCAAATTTAATTTAATATATAGTGGACTAGATTGGTAATAGACTATATCTCAGGTACTGACTCTACAGGAGAAAATCGGTAAATTTTCTTTACCCGGAACTTCCCTCGTTATGAATATTTTCTTTAATTAGGAGTAGTGAAGTTTAACCCAATTTAGTTCCGCACATAGTCATTTCATTTATTAACACATATATATACTGTTTTTTTTTCAAATATTTTTATTGGGCGCCATTTTGTTCCACTATATTGGAATTCGTACCAATATTTTATCAGTTTGTATTTGTGCCACACTTGATTTTTGCGCATAATTAAAAATAAATTAAATGAATAGTTTTTACACAGATTTTTTTTAAAGACCACCATTTTATTCCATTATGTGGAATTCATACCAGTTTATCCCTATATAGGATTTAATTAATCCGCAGTTTATCTCTACATTTCACTTAATTCTTGCACAAAACTTGAAATCAATCTAATAAGTAGTTTTTTTCAGGCTGGTGTTTTAAATATTTTATTATGCCGCCATTTTTCTTGCCATCTTGGATTAGTACCAAAGTTTTACCAGTTTATTCTAACGTAACACACAATTTTTGTGCAAAATTTGAGGTAAATTGGATAACTAGTTTTAGTTTTTAACGTTTGACTAGACCACCATTTTGTTCCACCATACTGAATTTTTACCAAAACGTTGAACCCACATCTGTCCTAATTTTCGATCAACTTTTAAAATTATTCGGGTAGGTAGTTTTTTAGCTATGCCCCGAACAGGCATACAGACATTCCTACGGAATTTAGAAAACATGTCTTTTAGCATCTATTGGACTGCTATTTTGTTCCGCCATCTTGAATTCGTATCACAATGTTATCAGTTCATTTCTATATCAAACTTAATTCTTGCACAAAAATTTGAAATCAATCTAATAAGTAGTTTTTCAGGGTGTTTTTTTTTTAAATATGTTATCAAGCCGCCATTTTGTTTCGCCATCTTAGATTAAGTACCAACATCTTACCAGTTCATTTCTACATAATACTTGATTTTGACCTTTAATTTTTCAGGATGTTGTGTGAGTGTTGAGTGTGAACTTCATGGAATTGATGTGGATTTTCGTCAGAGCAATATCGACAAATGTGATGATTAACAGTCTCATTTAGAAAAAACGAACACTCATCGGAAAAACAAATATTGAACACTAAATTCGGATTATTTATTATTCATTCACTCATAATCTTACAAAATTCCAAACGTCTGTCAAAATTATCTTCGTTTTACGGGTACAAAATGAATTTTGTAGGGATGAAATTTATGTGCCTTTAAAATTCTGCAAATACTCGTACGAGATATGTTACACACTAAAGGTAGTTGCCTGGTGCTTAATGTAGGGTCCATATTGACGTGGCCCAAAATAGCAAGTTGCACTGCTTTGTTTCCCACTGTCATTCGATTTGGAGCGATTGGTTTTCGGTTTGCCACTTATCCTGTCTACCTAAACTTTGCTACCAGTTCAATTATGTGTTTTCGATGAACATGTTTATCTGAATTTAATTTGCTTAAATCCCTGTGCTGCAATATTAGCGAATGTTCATAATATAGTTCAATCAGCGATACTCTTTCTGCAGTAGAATAAACCATTTTAGATCAAAATAAATTTATAGTCACAGACAAAACCCTACGAGATACTAAAATTAAATAAATTAAATGCAAATACTCTTTAGCCTCCACTTCTAAAGAAGATAAACAACTGCAATATTAGAATTTTTTTTCAGAAACATAGAATTCCACAGCACAAAACATTATTAAGACTTAACTAATTGCAAAAACACTAGGACTTACTACTTTTTTCTTCAAACGATAAGATTGGAATTTAGACTAACTTTTTTGAGTGATAAATGTAATGAGAAATGTAAAAAACATTTCTTTATTTTTATGTTGGATCTGTTGAAAAGTAGTCGCATTTAATTTAAGGGTTGAAACCCTGCGGTGGGTTGAAGTGACAGAGTTGAAAATATGCATAAAAGACTTCTTCAAGATAAAAATAATGAACATTTTCTTCGTCGAGCAATAACAATGAGAAATCGTTTTTTTTTTATTGTTCTTCCCTTATTTTCTCAAAGACGGCTGCATCAAATTTGAAAAACTAAGATGCGTTGAAAAGAGAATTTAATTACCTTTAAAATAAAGTACCAGTCGACTGCTATAGTGGGGTGAGGAAGCTGAAAATTATACCAGAATATTTCACGTCTGGCAACCAATGCGCTCTTTTAGATTCAGATAGTACATAGGTAGACGAGTGTAAAAAGACTGAGATACAAATTTTTCTGGCCTTTTAGCGGCGATGAGGACGTAATCAATATTGCCGCCAAATTTTTTGTGACATATTCTGCATTTCCCTATAACTTGGGTTTGTATTTTGATATTACCTTATATTGTTAGTGATTATTAATCAGGATAAAACTCGCTTTCCAACGGTATATCTGACATTATCATTTAGGTTCATAATACCAGCCAATATTTGTAGCTTTATTAAAATTTTTGATTTTTATTTTGATTTCTTTGGGACATTTTGCTAAATAACTTGGAATCCGTTATATGTAACTGAGTCATATACAGATTTATTCGTCAAAATTACCTTTCGGACGGTATGTATGACTTCTATTTTGTCACAAACAGTGAGTCCCTATAGCAACAATGTAGTTAATACGTTTTGATGATGTTATTTGTAGGATATCCGGATTAGAAGCTCCCGGTTTCCCTGGTTTTCTTACTAATGCACATTCGGTTCCCCTATCAGAGGGTTATCTTCTAGGACTACTACGGTTTCCCTGGGTTTCTTGCTAATACACATCGGTTCCCCTGTCAGAGGGTTAACTTCTAGGATTTCAACTGTTACCGACGTATAACCGTTTCTTTCAAAGCAGTGCCGGACTTGCGTACTCACATGGAACTTTCTGGTCAACGCACGACCTTTGTACTTATTAGGTAAACCTGCCCAGAGGAACTAAACACAATTTTCAGGAATCTCCGTCTCAAGGCGAATGGCCCGTTATGTAGGACGTTTCCCCAGTGATCTTTCCCCGATGGTCACTGAACAACTACCCCTAGAAACACTGCGAAAAACTACACTTCTTTCCCACTTCAGGGAGCTTTACCCGTCACGTGTGTTTCGCTTGATGTTCCAAGTGGAAATCTTTTATGGACGTTTGAATTTAACCATCAAATTATTATATGATTTAATTTTGTCCAGCAGTGTAATTTTCAAAAAAGTATAATATTTAGATTTGGGAATCTGGCCAAAACGACTATTTAATTTCCTTTATTTCTAGTAGCAGAGTAAGCGCCTATAAGATAAATTCATTCATTTGAACTCAAGGAGGTTTTTATTGTGTTATGTCTAGATATTGTTAAGACAACTGTAATGAAATACATAGCCTGGAAGCCTTTAAGTAAAAGCTTTATAAAATAATGGTATCTTATATTGCAGTGTCCTTTGTAGATAAAAATAAATCAGTCTTTATCTACAATAGGTGCAATTTCCATTTATTAAAATATCTCGCCACTATCTCATTATTACACGTTTTTTAAAATTAACACGTATTTTAAAATTAAATTTAAAAGTAACGAATATTTTTAAAAAACTTAACAGAAACTAATTACCACGTAATCAACAACAAATTTTACCGACATAATTCGAATAAAATTCAAAAACGCAACTAGGGAGGAAATCAACACATAAGCATTATAGTATAAACAATTATGTTAAATATACTTATTTAATGAAAAAGGAACATTTTCAAAAAAAAACGGTATCTCTCAAATTATCGCAGGTAGAGTAAAATTGTTTAATTAAAAAAAAGGGCAGATAATTGCCTAAAAAAAGTATTTATTTATTTATTGATAAGGAATACAAAACGGGACGAACCCAGAAACAGTATTCACTAGTACTATACTTATAAAAATGTTATAATAGTAACCTACACATATCTAAAAAAAAATAATGATCATACGAAGAGCTTAACAGAATGATAAAAAAAAGTAAAATACATTAAGAAATATGACTCCAATAAAATCTTTTTAATATATTGCTAAATGTTGATAGGGAAAAGGAACAAATATCCAAATGAACTACTACCTAATTTACAGCAACGATATAAAGATGATTTTAAGTGATAGTTACTATTGCTTGGTTGGACGCGGAAAAAAATGTTTATTTCTTGTGTTGTGTGATGGGATATTTATATGTAATAAATTAACTATAGGCATCCAAAACAAAGCACCCTATTTAGGTATGACATATACAGTGTACGAATAGATTCTAACCATTTAAAACTTTTACAAGTTCTAATAAGAAAACCGAGAGATTTTTTTGCTTTTGTGACTATATGTTGAATGTGATGATCAAACAGTTTCTAGAGAATGTTATTATGTGACATTTTTTTAGATTGAGATATAGGCAATTTCGCTGACAGTAGGAAGAAAGATTGTTTAGGGCATGTTGTATGAGGAACACATCGGATGAGTTAGTGAGTCTATGAAATATTTTTATGTCGTCAGCATGCATTAAAAAATGCGAAAATTTAAAGCAACTAGCAATGTCATTAATATAAATATTAAATAAGAGAGGTTCCAGGTGAGACCCCTGAGGCACTCCTGAACTGATCTCTGTAGAAGCCAACTTGAACATACCAGTTTTATCCGCTTGACTACTATTACTTATATATGATAGAAACCATTTAAGTAGACTTCCATGAATACCAACCTCAGCAAGTTTGTTTATCAGAATGTTGTGATCAATTTTATCAAATGCTTTACTGAAATTGGTATAGACGGCGTCAACTTGAAAACCCTCGCTCGTGTTATCCAGCACGTACTGTGAGTATATGAACAAGTTGCTCTCGACGGAACGGTTTCTCATAAAGCCGTGTTGTTCGGTGTTAATTATATTTTTACAGTCTATATATAAGTAGTCAGATATAATCGATTTGAAAAGCTTTGCTATGATACATAACTTAGATATAGGTCGGTAATTTGTTGTCGAATTTTAATATAAGAACAACTAAGGCAGATTTCCAAATATGTGGGAAGTGGCCCTCATTTAGAGACTTTAGAGAGGAGATGTTATGTAATGGTTGAGATATTTCATAAACACAAATTTTTAGAAACACAGTGGGTACATTGTCAACACCCGTCTGGAAGTCCTTTTATTTTTTTAATAATAGTGGAAATAGGTATGTAATAATTACAAATATTATTTTGGTGGCACTGAATAGACCCTACATAATTTTGACTATCATTACTCAATGGATTGAAAACAGAATTAAATTAAAAGAAGAAAATGTCACATATTTTTTTTTCCATCTGTTACCATTTCATTACAATTAGGATTTTGCAGAGCGGTAATAGTATCCACTTTGTTTTTCTTAGACCTAATAAATTTCCATATTTGCCTCGAATCGGCCAAAATGGAATCCTCAACACGGCCAATATAATTTTTGTAATCGGTATCAATTAAATATTTAGAATGCCCCCTAAGCAATTTACAGGTAAAATAATCAAGATCATTATCATATTTTTTCCATCTGCAATGCATCTTGTTTTTTTCCCTGATGACATGTTTTAACGTAGTATTATTAATTATAGAGTATAACACTCTTACACTGTCTTCAATTCAAAATGCGTAGGGTTTCATCCCAATTTACTGAATTCAACTCAGTCTTTATACTATTGTAGTCGGCAAAATTGAAATTCAAATCAAAGTTAGTATTATTGCGTTTAAAAGGAAAAAGGTATTTCACGCAAGTTGAATGTAATTCCAGTTGCATATTAGAAATTTGAAAATTATTATTTAGGACAAGATCAAGAGTAGTGCTAGCTGTATTAAAAAAATAATTAAACTGCGAAAGCCCACAAAAGGCAAGTGTATCTACCAACATAATTGAATACCGATCAGTAAAATTTAGAGGAATACCGTTTTTATTAATGGGGTCTTGCGACCACTTAATGTTGGGTAGATTGAAATCTCCGCATATAATAAATGAGTCATTTGGATTATTGTTCACAATTCTAGTTTTGAACAAAAGGCAATTAAACAGGTACTATTACAAGGGGGCGATGTACACACAATACACATGAAATTTAGACTTATTTTCTAGACTAGGATATACGGTCACTCACAAATCTTCGGCATCTGAAGACAAATCAGCTGTTAGAATACTATGTAGCTTAGAGTCAATAGCTATTAAAACACCACCGCCATCATATTTGGTGGATACAAAAGAGTCAATTCGATCACGTCGATAAACATTATAAATACCAGAAAAACACTCTGAAAAAGAAATCTCGGGATTAAGCCAAGTTTCAGTAAATCATAAAATATCGTGATCTCAATTTAAAGAATTTTTATATAAATATTCTAATTTGTTTTTCAATCCACGAACGTTTTGATGCAGAAAGGAAACAGACATACGTGAAAAAGGTTATTTAGGTTTTATTGCATAAAACTTACAATCGATTAACGTCGCGTCGTCCTCAGGAAACACTTTTATAATAGGAGATTGGTCATGCTTGCGAATGTATTAATGTTTTTTCCCCCTCCCTGTATTGTAAGGAACCTATTTTGATACTGCTTTGACAGACGTAAGTAAAAGTTACTCAACAAGGTATTGGTTGCTCTTAACGACAGGATGTACGTCAACTTACATCCCTAGGGAAATAATAATCTAAAATTATTATAAGTAGCTTTAATTTTTGATTTTATCAACATAATAATATTACAAAAATCCGGCGATATTAATTGAAATGAATATTAATGGTACAATTATTACAATTATTAACAAAATTTGGAAACAAGTTTTCTCGTTCTTCTCGGTGTGTATTTTATTTTCTGACTCCACAGATCCTTCATTTCTAACCAATGTTTCTGTCACTGTTGAAGCACTGCAAAATACTTCTGGCTGGGTCTTATTTTAAATTTAATTTAATTTAAAATTAAATATTTGTATACTTAGAAATATCTATATTTTCCTCTATAAAAATGGACTTCAACATCGAATACTCACATCATAAGCTTGATGGGGACTTCAATATAGCACTTTTTTCGTAGAAATACGCCAAAAACGAGGTTTCTGAGACTGAAGTAGCCGTCTTTGGCACCAATTCTTAAAGGATTTATATGCTACTTCATACCTTTTTTTCGACTTTTCGGTAGTAGAGATAAACAAGCAATATTCGCTGATTCTTCTATGTCTGAAACATCCATTTCGTCCACACAGAATCAAACAATTCTACTTCTTCAAACTTTTCGCTATGAATTGTCAACTTGACGTTGTTGATAAAATAAAAACTGCTTATGTTGCTCTGGCAACGGATCACGGCTGCCTTCATAATTTAATGAGAATGCTATCAAATGTAATGATAATGAAAATCCAAAAATATATCCAGCATTTTTTTGTAAACATTCAATACAGGGAGGGGGAAAAATGTTATATACTATATGGGATGTAAGTGCCTTAACCAGTCTCGAACTTTTTTGCCAGCCCTCGCTACCGCTCGGGCGCAAGCTCGTCCTCCACCGGTAAATGTTACTTACATCCCTTGTAGTATGAATAACTATTCTTTCTGCAGTCCTCAAAGTTTTTGCGAACATTAAGTTTGTTGTGTTGTTATGTAGCTGTGGATGTGTTCTTCCCTTTGAATAAATAGACAACAGAAAAGAGTCCCATGCATTATTTTAAATTAGCAGGCTTTTGACGGAACTACGTCATTTTTGGGACCTTATTTTTTTGATGTTTACGTTTTGGTTTGTTGACGTGTGTTGTCAAACCGTCGTCTTTGCAAATTTAAGTTTGAGTTTTAGCAGTTTATAAATAATACGCACATCGAATTAATATAAAAGTTAATTAAAAAGTTGTGTTGTGTGTTATAAACAGATTTTTGGTGGTTTATCCTGAATACAAGAAATAATCAGTTGTGTGGCGTGCGATCGTACCCGTATTAAAAATTCAAGGAAGAAGGGAATTAATCTCAAAGGTAAGTGCATTTGTATTTTCGTAAGTAAAGAAATTAACTAGACACTTTTAAATCCGGTTTAAAGGCAAAAATAATTATTATTATAATAAAAATCATAATTCTTAAAGTGTCAAACAGTTAGGTTAAGAACCAAGTGGTCTATAAAAACCACAGTAGCGTAATACTTTATGTAATATTTTGTTAGGTCAAAAGATTTAAATTACCTTAAGTATGTTTTAAAACGGAAGAAAAAAAGTTGAAGTTATGGGTTTCCAACAACAACAAAAAATAATACGGGTTATTATTAAAAATTTAAATTAGTCAAACCATCGCGAAGTACTTAATCGATAAGTCGGTTAATGTCATTATCCGATATATTATATATATATATATATATATATATATATATATATATATATATATATATATATATATATATCAAGTTTAAAGGCAAAAATAATTGTTATTATAATAAAAATCATAATTCTTAAAATGTCAAACAGTTAGGTTAGGAACCAGGTGGTCTATAAAAACCACAGTAGCGTAATACTTTATGTAATATTTTGTTAGGTCAAAAGATTTAAATTACCTTAAGTATGTTTTAAAACGGAAGAAAAAAAGTTGGACTTATGGGTTTCCAACAACAACAAAAAATAATACGGGTTTAAATCTAAAATTTAAATTGGTCAAACCATCGCGAAGTACTTAATCGATAAGTCGGTTAACGTCATGATCCGATATATTATATATATATATATATATATATATATATATATACATACATACATACATACATAGACAAGAGAATTTGAAATTGAGACATTTTTTACATATTCACCAATCATTTTTTCGAAAACTATGTCTTCTATTACTACGGTAAAAAGAATAAATTACTTTTTCTACAAAAAAAATGCATACTGCGACCTTATGCGAGTGTTATTGCACTTCGAAATAAGAATCATAACGGAATATTGTACTTTGGTTTAATAAGAGTTTATGTAAACTAGGAAGTACTAAATAAAAATGAAGGCATAGGAACTTCTGGTACCTATATAATCTGCATCTCACAGACGGCACTATTTTACAAATCAGAATGTTTAAAGGTAGTACTTTTAAAACATTGGATACTTACTATTAATATTTTCAATAATACAATAAAGCATTTTCAACCAATAAAATTTATTGGTACCGTATAATAGCAGTTTTATTTTAATTATTTTATTCATATTTCCAAAATTATTTTTGTATTTCTATGATATGTTTTGTTTTTATTTGTATAGTTGATATTAATTTTACTGAATTTTCTTCTAACCTAGTATGCCTTAGACGTATATATTTCGTGTATATCTAATATTTTGTTCTGTATTTAATTTGAGTAAATTTTAATGAAATAATAATACTTGTGCTTGTTTTTATTTAAAACGTAATTTAGACTGTATTAATAAAATTATTTATATTTAATTATTTATAGCCTATTGTGTCTTAAATGCGTTGATACTAATTTTTCTAAATAATTTTGTTTACTTACAGGACAATATAATTTTCTTTCAACTAAAAATAACCATTCTGCTTATTAAAAAAATCATTAAATTGAATTTTTTAAATTCAAGTAAAGTATTAAAAAGAAAGCAGAAATACAATAGGGCAGTCCAAATGAAACAAACAAAAAAATTTCCATGCATTTTATAGCTTATGAAAGCATAATATAACTTTCAAATGATTTGTAAGTTTTTCCAAATAGGCTCTCCTATGGTTACGCCGTTAAGTTTTTAGTTGCAGGTGTTTCTTAGTACCCTTACTTACAAATTATTATAATTATTTATGTAAATTATTATGACCAGGCGGCAAAATTGCCACATTTCTTTATAACTTTGATAAGTGTCTCTTTCAAACCCAGTGTTAATTTTAAAGCATCAATAACAACCAACGTTGAACTTAAGTTTCCTTAACTATTTTAATGAAAGGTTTATTATGTAAAAAGTAAAATCTAATATCTAAAGTGAGCTATTAAAGACATGAATTTTAATGTTTCACCATTTGTTTGTTAAATTGGCACCTGCATTAATGTATCACACTAATTGGCTTGTTTCATTTAGTCCATACCTTAGTTATAATTCTCTTTCAAAAATATAAGTTTTCAAATTACTTTCTAAATTTCAAAGTAAAAATCAAAGTGGATACGCCACTGAAAACCGGAAACAAGAGGTTGTCATTTTGACGGGCCATCGTTTTGATTCTTGGGACCTTCCTGGACTCGTCAAAGTCACGGCTAGGCTATTTTCTGTACATTTATTTATTCAAAGGTTCTTCCAAACGCATTTTGAATTTTAAAGGAAAAATAAGAAAAAAGGAGTGGAAGATCAGTAATAATTTTCATTTATTTATCTCGAAAACTATTACCTTATCGAAAAAGTCATCATCACCTTTTTTGTAGGCAATGATCTGCACTACATTTTTTAATTAAACAATTTTGTTCTGTCTGCAATATTTTAAAGGATATTGCACAAAAACCGTTTTTTGCAATTTTTTGTATGAACCAAACGGCCTAGGTGTGAGCATCCTACACATTCCTAAACAGTTATATATGTAAACTATACTGGGTGTTATACTCTTATATGTAGTAGTTATGCAGCTAGTAGCACATTAAATATAAGTAAAACGAATCTAATCACCAGAAAGTTCGATATAAAAAGCTATTAATCTCTTTCTTAAAAAGCAGAAAACAAAATAATTTTTAAAAAAACATTCATAGCTAAATTTAAGGCCCTAAACCAATGTTGTCCACATATATTTTACTTAAAACTATTCTGAAAAAAAAAACATAGTGGGCGGGCGGCAGGAATGATTTTTCCTATACACACAAGAGATAATGGAAGATAAGGCCTGCTCGCCCGGAGTATGAACTTATATGAATTCATTGTTTGTATTCAGATGCGAGAATAACAGATGATCCTGGTTTTTACCTTACTTGCAATTTTTATCAGCTTATATACAGGGCGATACGAGTTAGGGGTATCTCAAAAATGAGATTTTTTGTTTGAAGATATATTTTTAAAATTTCAAAATATGAAAGATATAGTCAAAATACACTGTTTCTGAAAGTTTGAGCCAAATCAGACTCATAGAAAATTTTTTACAGCAGAAAATAAGCTCATTTTGACCTAACCCTAAAACCCTTCATAAAACCTAAACTAAGAGAGATAATAATCCCAAAACTAAACAGAAAGGTACAATTTGCCATAAGCTTCATTTTGAAACCTAGCATGACTTTTTTGGTCAACTTAATTTTTAAGTGAAATTTTTTTGAAAAAATTAACTTTCTATTTTCACTCATAGCATCTAAACGAAAAGTGATAAAAACAAACAACATCTTTCGAACTAGATAGGTCTCCGCTTTTTAAGAATTTTTTTGTTTTTATTTTCACCGCGGGAAACAGCTGATCGGTCGGAACTTTTACAAATTTTAACCTTGCGCTCTCGTACTAGTATCAAAAGATAGGGAAAAATGAATCATTTCGTTTATCAATTAAATCGATTTTCATTTTACACCTAAAAATGTCCTTACGCGGCACAATAACTCTTTCAAGCCACGGCTACGATGCCCATATTAAGCATACGTGGAGTACTATTAAATAATGCAAGATTCGCTGCGCTAAATAAACCTGTTGATTTTTATTCGAATTTAGAAATTAAAAGTGCATTTGGGGCGGAGACCGTGGATTGCTAACAAAACCAGAGCGCTTTTTGGTCAGAATTTAGTAGGTTCAAGGCATTCGTTTAGTCGACGCTTATAGCACTAAAGCCATCGATAAAGAATTTTTGCTTCAACGGGGGATGCACGCCGGAGCTTCTATCTGAAATTTTGCATAGCATTTAGCTCTAAAGTAGGATTTTTGCTCGTGTGATTCGCCAAAGTGCCGTACTTAATACTAACCATGTATGCGTACAGCTTGGTGGAGTAATCGGAAGAACAAAAGATAAACTGGTGCTCTAAATTATCGCGTAGAATAAAACTACAGGTAAGCAGCCTCCAAGTCTCGGCTTTTTGCAATCCTACTCGAAGATTAGTTAAGGGAGAACAGCACGCAAAAAGTAAAAAACCAGCGACAAGGTCTAGTCAAGTTCAAAATAAGATGAAAAGGTACCTACGATTAGAGAAAACCTCCTGCACGTCCGACCTCAAAAAAATGTGTTATGTATAGGCAATTTAAATTACATTTCGTTTAAAAATGGGTTCAAAAGGGTTCACGCGCTGCAGAAATACAAAGACATGAGTACGATTTACCATTTCAAATTTTACAGTTACGTAGACAAAGGATCAATGTAAGGCGGTAAAGAGCCATTTTATGGAAAAAAAAATTATATGTGACGGCATTTGCGTCAAAAGGTGGTCAAAAAATGGCCGAAAATGGACAAATCTACTTCTATTTTATAATTCTACATTTGATCTTTTCATAAAAATTCGCATTTAGGGCCCAACTATACATATTTCCCTATTAAAATCACATTGAAGCTAATAAATATCTCTTATAGTTTTAACATAATATTGCAGCGGCCGAAGGCTTGCAAATGATCCATAATACTTCGTGCAGTTCTTCCTTAACTCTTTGTGCTTAATAATTACTTTGGCGAAATCTTACAAGTGTTTATTATTTTATTTGAAGTAATCCTGTAGTGCATTTAATTCCCTTGAAGTGACTGAACATTTCTGATCCATTTCTTAGCCTTCAGCAGTGTTTACTTTAATTTTTTTTATTTGTTTTTTTCAAAAAGTGAACTTACTCATAATATTCAAAGTTAATCATTTTTTCTTATTGAACTATTGAAACATTTAATAACTTATTTGAACATTTAAACATTTTCGTAACTGATTTGTGTTATATTTTAGTGAGCATTAATTTGATTGTAATTGTTTAATTGACTTACTGATCACAACCCTATGTAGGCAATATTAGTGTTATCTGATAAAATCTCTCCAAGTTCGCGACCCTTTTATTTATTAAATTGCTTAATAATATTGTTGCTTTAAAATAAATAACTTAACGAATTTTGTTTTCCAATTTTGTCTACATTTGTCTAATACTGCGAGCTATATACATATATATATATATATATATATATATATATATATATATATATATATATGTAGAATAGCAGAAATATATAATTTCTGCAGGTGCAAAACGGCCTACAAGAAGAATTGCTTTCGATTATGTCACAGGGTACCCTCCTGCGGTCATGATTTCTGGGCCTTTACCCTCATCAGGCAGGCTTGTACCCAGGGAGATCTGAAATAACAGATTGCTCGATATGACAAAATCGATAAAGGTGTATGAAAGCGCATTTTTATTGATTTTAGTATCTATATATATATATATATATATATATATATATATATATATATATATATATATATATATATATCAATTTAACCTGACAACGTTCCAATTATTGCTATTTAGTTTAAATCGCTTTGTCTCACATGTTAATTAGTATTTGTTTTTAACAATTCTACCAAGCTTAAGTTCTACCTTAATTAAGTCGAGCTTTTTTCTAATCGTGACATATCGAAACTGTGACTAATAAAGGTTCTCTTCTTGGTTGGATGGTTCCTAAATTTATCAAATAAAACTTGTAGTAATAAAGTGCATGTATGGAATGTTTTCCCGAATTAGGGCATGTATAGGTTAGGATAGTATTTAAAATGTAGCTTCGAAATACTCTTTTTAAATATCCCTATCAAAACTCTTGGCTCGACAGCAACTGAAACTTACCGGCTCTCTTAACAATAAAGGCTTGTCTGGAGTAGGTGCATTAGAACAACCGTGCCTTATTATAAACAATTGAAATTTTGAATTTATGTATTATTCATTCGTGCATGATTTTTAATGTGCATGTTGTATTGGTATTTTAGAACTAACGTACAGTAGAAATTTTGCGAGCAACATTTTCGAGGCGCGTGTAACGCCGTGGTGGAATAAGTAGTGTAAATTATTATTGCTAAATTGTTTATAAAAAAATGTTAATTGTTGCTAACCTCAATTTTTTTTAATCACGTTTGTTAACAACTGTTGTATTTTATTAATTGTGAAATTCTTTTGATAAATATTTTCGAATAAGCTTTGATAAAAAAGTGATTTTTAGAAAAAATTTGTCAAACAGCTGATCGCTACCCGACGTAGTGGTTAGTCCGTAAGTGTTAATTGTAACTAATCAAAAGAATTATTTGATAACTTCCGGAGAGGAGGTTATAATTTTATAACGTTGATGAAAAGAAGAATATTTCCCACCAAAAAAAAACAATAAAAGTAAAAATACAAAAAGATCCATAGGTCAAATCTTAAGATTTTAAAGAAAAGGTTTATTTTTTAATCGTTTTGTAAAAATTCAATAAAAGTTGTATTGTTGTCCTCAGGACATTTAGTTGTAAACAGTGTACTTAGCGCAAGGTGTTTGTGGCTAAGTTTTCTTTTGGCTTTCAAAGACAGTAAATATAAACTCTTACTCAGTTGAATAAACTTTAGATTAAAAAACTGTGAAGTGAATAATTGATTTAGTCAAAAAATCAGTGAAGTGAACATAAACTTTTGAACGATTTTAAACAAAAACTAAACTGCAGGTCCCTTGAAAGACTTTACGCCAACCTTTCAGAAAGTAAGCCACTTTTGTCGGTGTTTGAATTTTAACAAAAATTTGTAAATTAGTGATAGAAATGTATCCACCCAGCGTCCATGTTAGTAAGGTGAATTGGACGTAGTTAATTTTAAGAAATATAAATCTAAATACCTTCCCGTCGCTACTCTCAGAACTTGTTTCACAGTTTTGTGAAATTTGGTAAAAATAAAAATAATTATTAAATAGCATACTTGGGCAGAGACCACCTTCAGGCTCTGTTTTCCAATAAATATGGCTAAATTGACGCCCAGCGACTTTTCTTCCCCCTTAGAGTACCAGGAGACTCCCAATTTTCTTTGAGGCGGGTGCCCACTTTCCAGAGGGCAGCCGGGTAAATGTGGTTCGGGGTTAGCCCTATTAAATAATACCTTTTTAAAAGGTATTCCCTTGAGTATGACTAACTTGAAAAATGAGCATGATGTAGTTAATCTTAGTATCGTTCGCAATAAGAACAAACTAAGTAGTATCCGAAACCTACCTTTTGAAGATGAGAACATAAAAACAGCAAGTAATAGCTTAATAGAAATAGCCAATGGCTACTCCCAAAAGGAAATTTAAAAAATCATGTTGACACTTCATGTAGGGCTGAATTGGAGCCTTTACATGATGAGATTAACCCTATGAATTTGCCCAATTTACTGGTCAGCCGACGTCGCTGTCCTCAGGGTCAAATTTTTTAGTCAGCAATCTTTATTGTCTGCCGAATGCGACACTGAGTACAAAACATTAAAGCAAAGCAACAAATTTGACAGTGGTACCCTAGAGGCACCAAATGTAACTAAATTAAATGACCTTTTGTCTAATTGAAATATTAAAGCTAAAGCTACAGGGCGAACCATTAAAAACTCTCAAACCTCCGAATAAACCGATGTTTCAGTTGGGTATTCTCACTATCATACGATGCAATTGCACGAGAATGTATATGTAGAAAAAATTGACCCAAATACCGTAACTAACCAAATAGAAAATATTAATACTCCTTTGTCTGAGTTCACAGGTAACCCAGAGGCACATTCTTCATCCCCTAAAAAAGTACGAGCCAAATTTTAACCAACCAACTATAAAATCTGATTTTCAAAACCTAACAAAAAAATTTTTCAAAGTTTCAATTATATAACAAGCCGTCCATCATCAGAACGCTCTGGATCACTAGTCCATCGCTCTACCCAATTGCACTATCGTATACCATAAAAAAATATTTCACAATTTAAAAACACACTGATAAAATACTTCTATTCAATTATTTTGGTACTGCCCGGTATTCGTAGAGTTTCATTAGCTATGATGTTTATTCTTCGGACATCCTTTTCTTTAACCAACACCAATTCTTCATTTCCAATTTTCAAAATGTTCAGTTTGGGGTCAAATAATAATCTGTGATTTTTAATTAAGTCTTTTCCGAGAGTACATTCATGTTCTATGTCGGCCACTATAGTTTTGTGATGTACTAAAGTGGAGCCAAATAGAAATCTAACACGGATTTCCCCATATACAGACGCTGACTCTCCGATTACTCTGCGCAGTAACAAATTTTCTGGGAGTTGCCTTATTTTTCCAGCGTCAAAGATATTTCTTTTGGCCAGAGAAACCTCTGCTCCGGTGTGTATTGTAATCCTCATGGTTTTTCTAGTCACTACTCCCGTTACGTTAGACTTTCATAGATTTTTTCTAAGGTTTTGATGGAGACAATCCTGTGGGCTTCGTCCTGTTTAGGCCATCATTTGCCAATTTTCCTGCCTGTTAGTCGGACTATATTTACTTGTACTCCGTGACAACATGAAAATTGGATCTTTGGAAGGAGATCTCGATATTCTTACACGACATTCTCTTTGCATATGTGCGGTTTTATGACAACGGAAACATTCTATTTGCCTATTCTGCTGTTTAATGGGCTTAACGTCTTGATGTAGTCCATCGACAAATGCAGACACTGCCATCCATTCTTACCTCTCCTCACCTGATGTAAATGTAGGAAATGTCATTCTTATTAATCATATTATGTCAGATCCAAATTCTTGAAGGGATTAACTGGGTTTCTGTGTCCTAGTTTTAAGTTGAGTTCTGTATATTTCTCGACGATAATTATCTCTAAATCTAGGTTCTAAGGAATGAACATGGTTTTAATATTTTTTGTTGACAACTCGGGAGAATAATTTGGTTTATTTAATGAGACATTAAAGAAGTGACCTTTTCTTCGTCGTTCCAACCGTTGTTTGTTTCTGCGGCCTCAAACTGTTGCACGTACATACTCCAGGAAATTAAGTCATACAATGTTGGTGATTTAATTTTATCACCAGTAACTATTATGGGATTAGTAAATCTTTGCTTTTTTCAGTTTACTTATTCTTTTCAAGATATTGAACTTTGTTGTCATTGTTGTCACGAACCTCGTTGACTTCCGCTCCAAGATCATCTCTTCCTTTGTTTATGTTCCCCTCAATTTGTTCCTTGACATAATCTCTTTTTCCCTTGACATTATCAATGACTTTTTGCAAGGGACACTGTTCTTTTTCAATAGTATTCTGAACAAAGTCGTTCATTTGATGCAGTTCCTGTTGCTTCCTATTTTCTTGTTCGATTAGAATCTTACCAAGCCGTGCCGTTCTTGTTGGTCATTTAGAATATTCTCGAGCCGATCCTGCCCTTCTGGTTTTTATTTTTCTCTTTTAGTTTCTTCATCCTTTTTCTTCTTTTTGTCTTTTGCCCTACAAATCTTGCAAAAATCTTAGTATTTGCTGTTGCTCTTGCTGTATCACCGATATGTTCTAGATGTATTTAAATGCGAATGTTTAGATCAATATTCAGATATTTATCGAAAATGCGACGAATTAATTTTAGCAGATGTTTTTGAGAAGTTCAGGGACGTGTCTCTGGCAACATATGGTCTAAATCCATGTCAGTATTTTACCTCTCTGGGGTTTTAATCGTAATATTAGATTATAATTCTTGTTATAGAATATTTGATGTATTTCATATTTATTATATTAAATAAAAGTCATTGGTTCTTTATATGTACTTAGTTTTCACTTTAAAGGGATTGGAGCTCTTACTGGAAACGTTCAAATAGAAATAAAGGCAATTAATTCAGTTAATAATATCGCTATTATTTGGCCAAAACTCTAATGCATTTGGCAAATAATACATTCATATCCTTAATACAATACATGTTGCTCTTTGGTCTTATTACTGACTATATTTATTTATTTTTTTCATTTAACTGATTAAACAATATTCACCCTTTATAATAAGAAACTTATGTGCTGCTTTCTGTAATATGATGGCTTTTAAGAAAAGGGATAGAACTTCATTAATCTGTTAATAAAACTAAGTTTTCAGGTCACTATGACTTATCCAAGTTGGATTTTTAAAAGCTAACCATTTTCCTTTAAACTGCTTTACACCATTTATTTTTCTATGTTTAAAATTTTTCTCTACTAAATATATATCGGGATGATGTGTTTTTTGTAACTCTCTCTCATAAAAGCATCCTTTAATAGGTTAATCATCAAGGTCTTTAAGAGGGTAACTGGGTTTGTTATATTCATTTTATCGATTTTAAATAGATCCGGAGACCAACTGGTCATATCATAACTTTTCTAAATTCACCCTTATGTTTACGATGTCATTAACCTTATATTTTACTTTAGTCGGACGGATTTTAGGAAAGTTAAAAGCTTTGAAGTTAGTTTTTGAGTTACTTGATTAGGTTTCATGCCAATAGGTATATGCTTAGTATTATTATGTCTATTTAAGAGCTTATACCATTCGTGCTTTCCAGTTAAAGAAAATTCTTTGTAAATATTATTTTTTAATGTTATACGTATACAATCTCTTTTTTCTCTAAAGACATTGTATTTTACAGCAATCGTAGACTAGTTAGCAACTGATGGAAAATAATTTAAAAATTGCTTTTAACTTATTAGCTTGCCCATGAGATTTCAATGTTGGTCTATATGTCCTGACTTTCCCTATGTCTGTTATTTTAGTATATTATGTGTAGAGGATACATATTTTGTCGGAAAGAGTTTGTAATTCTGCATTGATATTTGATTCAAAGTTGCGCAGTTTTACATCGAGCTCCGAAATGTATTTCTCTATTTTTTCCATTTTAGTTTTCAATACATCTACATAATCCTGAACTTGTATTTTTACAACATGAGATCCTTCATAATATCCAAATTTATCGATTGTAGAGACATTCTGGTGAATAGTAACATATGCTTGTATTATACATGTATTTTATATCTATTATTCAGTACATAATCCCTTCCTCATGTAATTCCTCGATTATAACTAATATTTCATTATTATGCCATGTGTTACCTGCTAATTGAATTCCAGAGAAATCTCATTGGGTTTGTTCCAGTAAATATATTCAACATTACTTTTGTATTTATCTGCTTTCTTCTCACTACAGTTTTTGTATACCCCTTCCTTTTTTGGAAATAATTAATTTTGAACAAGACTATGAAATTTGTTTCCTTCAGAAGATAATGATAGCTGTTTCGGTTTGATTGCCGTTTTATCAGCTATCGCAGTTGTATATTCTCTTGAGGAAGCGAGGAAGGTGAAGGAATATCTGTTGGAAAAAACTATTGACATTATCCCTATTTGCGGACTACTACATCATTCGTGTTACTTCTCTTCCCACCCACAGCTGGAGCAGCTGAGATAGATAATGTTGATGGCCCAAATGTAATTTTTGTTTTTTTATAACTGCTACAGATATTGATAGAGGTGCTGTTAAAGGTTTATAGAATTCTTCAAGATCGGTCTTGTTTTGTTTTCAGCTATATAAAGTTTAAAGACCTATATTTTTTACGATCTGCATTAGTTGCTCCAATGAGCTTCCGATATCCGATCACGGATGTGGTTTGCATTTTGTTGGAAACTCCATTTAATCGCTGGAAGTAACAAGATCAGAGTTTTAATCATCATCCTGGTTTTCGGCGTACAAATGGTTATGAAGTAGCCAAATATTACAAAAATTGTTTTGCTGGCCTTCTCTACAAGTTTCCAATAAATATTCAGTGTGGAATAAGGAAGGATTTGCAGGTATGCTAAATATATGAAGGTCTTTACATAAACATGAAGACTCGGCGGAGCGTTTAAAATGCGAATTAATGCTAAAAACGTTTGTAAAAAATCAAAGCACTATAGCTGACACTTTGAAAGAAAATTCTAAACTATATAAAGTACATTTTAACGAAAACGTCCAATTAAATAGACTATTTATGTGCTTGGTAATTGACGCAGTTTTGTACCTTGCAAAACCAGAGTTAGTCTTTCACGGCCATGATGGGAGCAGCGAGTCAATAAATAGGGGGAATTTTAAAAAGCTTTTAGGTTTATTAATATCGAGAAGTTCTCAAGAACTAAAAGATCATCACAAAAAAATTAAAAATGTTTTTACTGATGACTCGAAAACTATTAAAAACGAAATAATTAATTATTAATTGGATTTAAATGAATTCATTTCTGATTATTTAAATGATCATGTAAAAAACGAAATAATTAACACACAGTTTTTTTCTGTGCAAGTGGAGGAAATCACTGATATTACGCAAACCTCCCAGTGCTTCATAATTTTAAGATACGTTAATTCAGAAGGTTCAGTAGTCGAGACATTCTTAGGATTTTATAATGTCAGCTCCGATAGAACGTCGGAGAATTTATATTCTCTATTGGATCAAATTTTGGGCCAATTTGACTATAAACAAAAATTAATAGGGCAATGTTACAATGGCGCAAGTGTGATGTCTGGCCATCTAAATGGCCTTCAAAAAAACAAAAGAAAAAGCGCCGCAGGCTGTATTTGTTCTGATGCAGCAAAGTTTAAAAATAGTTCTAAATGTCTAATTTTTTTGCAAGCCTTAGTGGTATTCCCTCATTTTTTCATCACTCAGCCTAACGAACATATGCTTTTACATCTGCATCTACGAGGCGTATACCAACAATTACAGAAATTCGTTGGTCTTCAAATTTAAAGTTAGTAAATGTGATTGTTCGAGTTGCGTTCTTCAAAAAAAATCGTTTTACATTCATTTTTGTATATCCAATATAAAACGCTGTCGTGAGGCACTCTGTAAAAAAAGAAATGAACATTTTTTTTAATACCATGTTTGATAAAGCAAATTCCATTACAGAAATAAAATATTACTAAATATTACAAACATGAGCTTGCTAAGCATTCCCCTGAAGAAATTAGTGTTAAGTATAGAACCCTTTTTTATGAAATATTGGACCATATTTTAATGGAAACGACACTAAGCTTTCAAGACTCTGAAAAACTTACATTTTTATGTTTGGCAGATTCTGGTAAATTTTCCGAATATAGTTTAAATTTTCCGACTGGCCCGTTTGAAAATTTGTTACAGTTATATAATGAAATATTTTCAAAAAGTCAACGACTTAAAAATGAGCTTGGTCTTATTTTTGCCAATGACAGTAATTGGAATATATCGCTGCAAGAGCTAGTGAAAAAAATTAATGAAAATAAAGATATTTTAACCAACGCATATAAAGTGTTTTCCCTTATTTTGACAATACCGTCGACAAGTGCTTCAGTGGAAAGAAGTTTTTCTTGCCTCAAACGTGATAAAACTTATTTAAGAAATACAATATCTCAAAAAAGACATACTTCTCTAGGAAATATTTCAATTCAAAAGGAATGTCTGGAGGAGATTAGGGCAACTCATCTATTTTATGAGGATGTTATAAATAAATTTGCTGTTATGAAGGATAGAAGAATTGATTTAGTATACAAAATTTAGGTAAATCGTAAAAAATATTCTACCCCTCCCACATATAAAAAAAATTATTGCGATATTTTCTTGCTTCATTTGCACTTCACTTACTTTTTCACCCGCTTGCCCCCACTGTAATCTAGAAGTGAAACCAAAGAATCTAAAAAGCATCAAAGAAGTGACTAAAAGACAGCAAGAACAGCAGGGAATACTAAAACATCTACAAAACTTGGAGGCCAAAAGCAAGAATGTAAGTCGCCTTTCGAATAATGTTTCCTACAACAGGTGAGGAGATACAAGAATGAATGGCAGTGTCTGCATTTGTGGATGGACTATGTCAAGACGTTAAGCCCTATAAACAGCAGAATAGGCAAATTAAGAGAAAACTTATAAAAGCCTAACGTGAGGGAGTAGCGGTTGCTCTAGTCAGAAAAAATCCCGTTTACGCTAGAGTAATTAAGCAACTCCCAGGAAACCTGTTATTACGCATAGTAACCGGACAGTCAGTGAGACTTCTATTTAGTTCCACTCTACTACAACACAAAACTATAGTGGCCGGCATAGAACATGAATTTATTCTCGGAATAGACTTAATATTATCATTTAGCTCTAAGCTGAAGATTCTGAAAATTGGAGATTAAATTAAATTGGTTAACCAACATGATGTTTGAAGAACAAAGATCATAGCTAATGAAACTCTATGCATACCGGGCATCACCGAAATAATAGTCGAGGGGAAATTGGAGACTTTTCCTGAAACAGCCACTAGGTGACAGCAAGCC
The DNA here is from genome assembly GCA_030620095.1 of Kuschelorhynchus macadamiae. NCBI lineage: Eukaryota > Metazoa > Arthropoda > Insecta > Coleoptera > Curculionidae > Kuschelorhynchus > Kuschelorhynchus macadamiae. The sequence continues at coordinate 405,940 of JAUTXW010002914.1, read as the reverse complement.
GAAGTAGCGGCTGAGTGGAAAAACTCTAGTACGGACAGATAATAAAAATGTTTTACGGGTTGCCAATATCTTTTCCAGCTCCAGTAAAATGAGTAAAGGAAATGTGATTGCGACCTTCGAACCAGTAAATCAAATAATTAATTGTGACGTTCTTAAATCTGATTGGCAAAGTAAGAAGAACAAGCTAACAAAGGATATTTTATAAGCTATGAAAAAATCATGGGGGTCACTTCTGAAAAGAAGAGTGTCTCAAGGTCAAAGATTTTATGGTAAGTGAAGGTCGCATATTTGAAACTGGAGGAGAAACCTGAGAAAAAATTTCGTAAAGCATAGAATCGACACTGAATAGGCACATCTGATTAGACAACCGCTACGAAGGATACCAGTTACAAAACCAGAGGAAGTTAAAAAACAAGTCAACAAAATGTTTCAAAGATGGGGTTGTCGAAGAGTGAAATAGCCCATTGTCAGCTCCGGTAGTTCTTGTAACCAAGAAAGATGGAGGTATTAGATTTTGTGTGGATTACCGTAGACTTAATGATGTCACCAAAAAGAATAGCTACTCATTAGCAAGAATCGACGATTCTCTAACTACTTTGTCAGGATCCAAATAATTTTCCATGCTGGATTTAAAAAGTGGATATTGTCAAAAGGCTATTCATGAAAAGTAGAAAACTGCTTTTAACACCAGTAGCGATTTGTACCAATTTAAAGTAATATCTTTCGGTCTGTTCAATGCTCCCGCCACTTTTGAGATACTTATGGAATATGTTTTAAGGGGTCTTACTTGGAAAACCTGTCTGGTGTATCTAGAAGATGTGTTGGTAATGGGTCAATCCTTGGAAGATCATCTGAAAACGTTTAACACGTTTTCAGCCGTTTTAGAAATACAAATTTGAATTGAATCCAAAAAAATATTGCCTGTTTGAAAAGAAAGTAGAATTCTTGGAACACGTTGTTTCTGAGAGAATTCAGGCACATAAAAGAAAAATTGAGACCCTAAGTGAATGACAAATACCTATAAACAAACATGAATTTTGAAGCTTCTAAGGTTATGCTCATATTATCGATGGTTTGTAGAGAATTTCTCAAAAATTGAGGTCTACTATATAAATTAACTGAAGAAAAAGCTTTCTATATCTGGACTTCAGAATGTGGCACTGCATTTAGAAGATTGAAATCAGCTTTATATTCTAGTCCAATTCTGGATTTCCATCAACGACATGAGATATTTATATTGGACACAAGCAATGTGCGCATTAGAGCTGTTTGGCCGCAAGTTCAACAATCTCAAGAACACGTTATAAAGTCCTAAACCTGAATAGAATGATTGTGTTACAAGTAAAGAAATACTTGCCATCGTAATAGCCGTTAACCATTTCTACAAATGTATGAACAAAAATTCCTGATTAGAACTGATCATGATACGTTAAAATGGCTAATGGAAATGAAAAATCCAGAAAGACAGTTAGTCAGATGGCTAGAAAATTCACAACAATACGGCCTCCAAATTAAACATCGGCCCAGCAGACAAAATAAAAATCGTCATGCCTTATCCAGTCGTCAATGTAAAAACCTCAAGCATTTTCAAAAGATAAGGATATGTTCACAGAGAAATCAAAGGATTTACGATTAAGTTAGACCACGAGTTGTCAATGAAAGAATGGCGAGCAGATCAGAAGACCTCGATATTAAACCAATTTTGCTCGGAAGAGAAAGTACTAAAGTAAGACAAAAATGAAAAGAAATTTCTGACAAAAACCTTGCATTCAAGTTTGTGTGTGGGTATTGGCCATTCCCTTAGGGTCTCAATTTTTCTTTTATGTGCCTGAATTATCTCCTCAGAAACAACGGGTCTCAAGAATTCTACTTTGTGTTGAAACATTTCTTTGGGTTCAATTTAAACTTGCATTGAAGATATCAAGGAATGTTGCCGAAGATGTGACACATATTCAGCATGTAAAAGATTCCAGCACGAGATTTCGTTGGCCAATGAAACAATATAACGTCGCTTTACCATTCGAAAAGAAAGCAGTAGACGTTGCTGAGCTATTTCCATAGTTCGATCGTTGTAACAACTCTATATGAGTTGTTAAGGATTACTTTAGTAAATGGCCTGAAGTATTTGCTGTCGCAAACCAGGAAACTCTAAAATGTTTCCAAGTTTTGGTTGAATAAGTCTTCAGTAGACATAGAGTTCCACTGGAACTCATTCAGATCAAGGACAAAATTTTGAATCAGCAATTATTAGGAAAATTTGTGAAATCATAGGGATATGAAAAACTACTATCTCAAAAATTGTCTCAACACTGGGAGGGGCCACACCGAATAATGAAGAGGATTAAAGACTTGGTTGATCAAATGCAGAAAAATCCGAAAAGCAACAAGAAGGTGGTACACTTGAACTGACTGACGAAATATCATGGCCAAGAAGCTGATAAAGACGATAAGAATCGAGAGGAGGTTAGTGTGACTGCGAAATATAACCAAAAAAGTCCTTAAACATTCGAATAGGAGTAAACAAACCCATCATCCTTTATCGAGGGCCTTCTAGAATATTTCAGTGAATTCCTGGACGGTCTTCTACAATATTTCGCTGCATTCTGAATGCATATATAAAGAAAGAAACGTTAACGATTTAAGTTAATCTTAGATGTGTTGGCGTAATGTTAGTAGTTGTGTTGTTATGATTTTTTTATAAAGTTGATGCTGTTTGAAAAAGAAATATATGTTATAAAGCAAACCCTTAACAATATATTAACTTTTACCTAGTACGGAATATTTATGTTTCTTTTGGTGCATTGTGTACTGGTATTGTAATTTGATACATTCTGTACTGTGAATAATTGGATTAGAATTATTTAAGAAAAATAATACCTGCTATTCTGTGATTTGTATCTTTTCCGTAATTTTCTTTTTAACTTATGTTTTTAGCATGAAGAGGGTACGTATGGAGTGACCCCTCTGTCAACCCCCCCATAGGCATAATATTAAAGTTATTAGTTACACTCATAATGATAACGAAGCAAACAAATAATTAAAAAAAAAAACATTTCTAATGACAATAAACCAAATAACCCTGCAGAAAAAATAATTTCACAAAGAGTTAATACTATTGACTTTAATAATAAATATAGATCTGATAACAAAGGCCCTCATTGAACATAATTATTTGTATTTTGGAAAGCTACATCCACTTAAAATAAGCGAAAAAGTGAAACCTTGTCGGAGATGAAACATATATCGAATATCTTAAAGTAGTCGGACGTAATATAGTTCAAGTATACTGTAAATCGGCTTTCGGCGCAAATAAGTTTATATCTAACCAAATATTGAACAAAATAATTTAATTGCTTACTTTTCTCCTTTTCTTCCCAAAAAAGGCTTAGTTCGTGGGGTTGATACTTCTTTTACGGAAGAGGAACTTTTAAAAATTATTATATCCCTATCCCTATAAAATCGGTTCAACTGCGATATAAATATGTATCCGATAAAGAGAAAAAATCGATTCCTGTCATCGGACAACAAATAATTATCACATTTGATAAACTAGAATTACTGCAATATATTTATAAGTATAGGCTTAGAGACGAAATAGATATATAATATTTTCCCCTATCGCAATGTAATTGTTGGGATATACTACTAACAAATTCGATGAAGGCAATATGTGCGATGGTTGCAAAAAGAAGTGTTATCAATGTAGGTCTGATTAATAATAATAATAATTAAAATAAATATATTAATCAAAAAAATATTAAAGAAGCTATGTCTAATCTCAATATTTCTTTTAACGAAGCAGAAAAAGTAGTTAACCCTCCCATGCTAGCCTAGTTTCAAAAAAAAATTACTGCACTCATGTCATCACATAGAATTTCCTGAGCTAAATACTATAAAGATCAATCCACAAAGCTATCATTCTATTCCTAAAAGAGTTGCTGAAATATCATGGTCTCAGCATAGTACATCTAGTGTTAGTTCTAGTTATAAAAAAAGAAAAGTAAATAATAGATGTCCCAATTTTGAGCCTATACGTAGAGAATTTGATTGGTCATATTCGGGGACACCCTGGATTGAATCTCATCAAACAACTGGCTACTTTATCAAATAAAATAAAAGAAAATCTAAAATATCAAATTAGCCCTTCTATTAAAGCCATACTATCTTCTAATATGAATGACATGATTGATAATATCAGTAAAATTATTGAATCTACATTAATTGATATTAAATTCGTTTGGGCAAAAGGTCATCCAGCAGCAAAGGAAGCAAGCTCAGTGGGCCTTACCTCAGAAGTTATCCCACATTCAGATTTATTTATTTAAACCATAGACTTTTTAGCTGCTTCCATAACACAGAATCCGCATCATATCTTTCTTCCGAACTAACGAAACTACATTTACTTCCATTAAATCATAATTTCTTTATGACTATTATGAATTATTTGAAAAGCTGTAAAATAGTTATTTCATATTTTTGATCTATTTGCTTAGTTATCAACCACCTTCGTTTTCTTTCCTTAAATGTTTTTATGTGCATGTGTATTTATAAAATGTGTTGCAGTGGCCCCAGGACGAAAAGTACGTGTCCCTGTCTAAATTTCCTTTGCCTTATATGCTTTCTCTTTAATTCTGTAGTTTCCTAGGGATTAGAGATTTATTTAATATCTGGTATTTCAGTTTTGTTACATTTCTATCCTATTATTGTTTACAATAATCAATCTAAGAACCTACCGATATTTAGGGTTATTTTTAGATTATTTTGAAAAAAAAAATTTGTTTCTCGCTGCTAAATGAGCTGAGCAAAAAAATAACTTTTTTACGGTCAGTTACCTTTTAAACCTTCTGCATTGAAATCTCGACGTATGGACCCAAACGATTCTGATTTCCCCCATGTTTAAATAAATCTGATGCGATGCTTCTGTGGCATTTATTCGTAATGTATAGGAACTCTCTAAATCCCGATACATTTTAAACCAAATTTTGTAACAAGCAAAAAGTTTCTTACAACGGATGACAACTCAGGCTTGCCTATTAGAGATTGTGCAAAAACGCTGAGTTGACATATTTTTTATCTATGAACAGACCACGAAGACTGAAGGCCTAAGTACTAGATACTGTGGCTGCGTTAAGTGAAGACAGAGAAATGTTATTAATGCGGGATTTAAAGACATGCAGAAAGGAGGGAAAGGCACTTGCTGGTAACATATTCCATAAATCGGGATACTTTGGGAATAAAGGAACGAACAAAGTGGGAGGTCCTTGGTCTTTGAAGTTGGTCGGTGAAGGAATGCATGTCGATGCTCGTGTCTCCCTGACAGGAATGACTAAGGAGGGCATAATGGATGATAATTCATAAGAACAAAATTCATGTAGTATCTGTAAAACAAAGACAGATCGCGAAGAATTCGGCGATGCTCTAGGTATGCAAATTTCCTTGTGGTGTTTGGATGATCAATCAGGCGCATAGCCCTTCTCTGGGCAGAGTCAAGGATATTAAGAATTGAAGGTGAGGCTGCTCCCTATATGTGCGCAGGACCGGACTGCCACACATGGGCCTCTAGCCATGAGAGACTAAGCGGGCCGGCATCTGCAAGACCACAGAAGCATTAATTTCGATCGCTCTTAAGAAATAATGCACAAGTGATAATACGCCTAAGATCCATATTTGCTCTGTCGATATAAATCACACATCTCTGTATCTAATGTCAGGCGGGTCAGGATGCTGATGCTATGCCGCAGAAGTCGGCGTAGGTGATGCACGGTGTGCAGGTTTTGCTTTGGCGTCGCTATTCTATATGACAAAGTACCTAGGCCTTTTGCGATTGCTCTTAAAATTTTTAGTGCAGTTTGATGTTTGAGAGCTCTATTAGTTTATTTTTAGGTCTAATTAAGCTGTAGGTGAGTTATATGATAAAAGCTTATCGAGATAGCTTCTAATAAAATAATAGATACCTAATGCATAATTTAGATTTTTGATTCTAATAGAGTAACAGTAATTTTATGCCTGATCTGAAATCTTCGCGCAGCGCTAGACCTAAACATTTTGCATGTGAATGTAGAAAATGCCGAATAAAATACATATTACCAGTAGCGTATATAAAGGGAGGGGGGTTGGGGGATAAACCCCCCAGAGCCACTATTATTAAAGCTAAAATGATAGAAACAGTATAAAGTAAGGACCTTTTTTCGGAATTGGAGGATAAAATTCACCCAGACCCAGTTTTATGTCCAAGAAAAATATAATATAAAGTAATGACCTATTTTTTTGGTTGTTCATATTATTTATGTTCAATAATGTAAAGAACTGAAAAAGACCTTTTTTTTTTGGTTGTTGAAAATTCAATAGTTTCACATAGTTTCAAATCCACCCCCAGAAGGTATTTCTATATACGCCACTGATTATGTATTCCTTTACGTGTGACGACGAGTTTAAAACCCTATTTCTAATACAAGGGGATGGTCGACTAGTGCAACGATAACATACTTATTTTAGTTATTTTAGCCTCGGTTCATCTGGTGATTAAATTTTTGCACAAATACACATCTTGTGAATTTTTAGTCATTTTCATGAGATTTTAGTCTATTACAGATCTTGATTTTCTGATTAAAAGTCGTCATGGGCAGAACTCAATCCTGCGACTAGTTTCAGAGACACAGGGTGTTAAACTTTACCCAAAACCCATATAAAATACATGGGGAAACCAAGATGACACCAAATTACTTATTTTAACATACTAATATAGTACTTCTCCAATTAAGAAAAAAGTTTTATATGAACATAAGTCCGCAAATGCTTTATTGTGGATATACAGGATGTTACACTGTAAACGTTATTTACCTTATATCTAGAAAACAAAGAGATTTTAGACATATGTTCATATAAAACTTGTTTCTTATTTTGCGAAGTTCTATACGTTAAATATAGTACAAAAGCTTTCACGGCTGGAGTCAATTAAGAAATCATGGTTCTTGTGTTTAGACCGTGTCAAATTGGAGTTACTTTTCGATGTTTCGCCTACGATTGCACGAGACATCTTCGGGGATCTTCACTTCACAAGATGAAAACACTGAATCATTGTTTTAATCTTATGCAGTGAAGATCTTTGAAGATGCCTAGTGCAATCGCAGGCGAAACGCCGGAAAGTACTTACAATAATTTGACACATTAAATAGGTTGAAAAAAGTAATTTGGTGTTATGGCATTTTCCCCATGTACTTTATATGTGATTTGGGTAAGGTTTAATACCCTGTATCTCTGAAACTAATCATAGGAATGAGTTCTGCCCATAAACACTTTTACTCAGGAGGTCAAGATCTATAATATACTAAAATTTTATGAAAATTGGCGGTTGATTAGAAATCCATAAGATTTGTACGGGGTCCTTTTGATGGGAAAACTTAACCATCAGTCGAGGTTTTAAGCTGAACCGAGAATAAACGTCCTTTATATAATTCAAACTAAGGGATTAACAATATGATCACAAAAGCTTTTTGAATACAACAACAATTTTTATTAAAAATGTTTGAAGTTTTTTTTGATATTGGATTTTTTTTAATTTATATTTTTGAAATCCAACATAACAAAGCTAGCTTCAGATTTGATGCTATCGCATAGTATATTGTGAAACAAGTGAGTTGAACTAGAATTTTTAATACAAGTGTGGGGTTCGGCTGTTAGACTGTGAAAAAAGGCTTCTCGCATCTGTTTCACACTGCATTATAGACTTAATGCGCACCTGGGCTGACAAGTGTATGGGCTCTTATGGCTGGTAATGCGTGAAATAAAAAGCATTACACTTTACAAATCAGTGTTTTAAAAACCAAACTTCACTTTCAATGATCAACGTATTAAATACGTATTTCACGCATGGGAGTAGAAAAACTTTTTTTTTCTCATACTTTTGACAGAAAGAACATTTTTTGACAAATGAAAAATAAAAAGTTTTCCGTTTGTCTTAAACACTAAATGTTTTATCGGCGAAATACCTATAAATAAGAAAAATGATATTGTGAATTCGAAATAAATAACAAACTCGACAAAAAAAAGAGAAAGTTAATGATTATGTCAGTCAACACTCGGTAAAAATCCATAATAATATCATGTAAAATCTAAAAACACAACTATTTTTTTTACAAACAGGAATAGAAGGAGAAAGGAAAAAATGACAAAAACTTTTGAGAAAAAAACTGCTGAAAGAATTAAATTAAAAGCTTTGTTAGAAAATTACCCAAAAATTTCCAAATTTTATCCCTCCGTAAGTATCAACTGCATTTCTTAAAGAGTATGCGAATGTGTATTGAAAACGACTCGATACTCTATAACATAATATTATAAAAATATTTTTAAAACATTCTAGTAATCTTTTTTATATCGTTTAGTGATCGAGGTTTAAAAAAATAACACATATTTCAGAAAGTCGTGGTACTTAGGAAACAGTTTCAGATTTTAGGCCAGGATATCTCAAATTATTTAATGATCCGAATGTTCAAAAAATAATTTTTGGAGAAGACTTATCGAGATGTTATTATTTATACACTGGAAGAATCTAGAAAGGTTGACTGTTTTTTACTTAGAGCAAAAAGAAAAGAGTACGCTTTTATGATTTTAGGAGCCAAGATTACTTCACTTTATAAACGCCAATAAACCAATAATAAAAATAAATTAGACCTAACTAAAAAAATATTATGTGAAAATATAATATGATAGTGATTTCATTTCTCAAAAAACTAAAATACAAAAACAATATCATTTTAAAAATAGCTACCTGCTTATTCGAAATTTCTAGCAGAGGATTTATGTGCGACAACGCCGCTCAGACTGTTGTAAATAAAATAGTAACTAAAATAAGTATGTTTTTCTCCGACTAGGGTAGACAGGTAGCAAAGAAATTTATTTGGCATTTTTGTTGTGTATGGCCAGAAGTGGTGTTTTAGTGCGTTTCAAGTGTTCCTATTTGTGTTATTAATAAAAAGTATGTTTTTTAATATTGTTATGGTTCTTAAGTGTGTGGTATGCAAAAAGCTTTCGTATAATTTTCCCAACCTTACATTCCACAGAAGTGTACATATGTCAAAACAGTGGCGCACATAGAAGCATCATAGAAATCTACATAAATTAAAATAATGAAATATTTGCCAGTTTATTCTGTTTTGCTAAGAGAACTTAACTACAGTAATGATATTAGTTGTAGTTAATATTTATTTGCGCACTGAGTATTTCTTTAATTGCTAAAAAATGATCCATACCTTTTTAACTGTAGCGAGAGGATTAGGTCATTTTAATTTTAGTTTCTATCCTAAGACCATTTATTTAATTGCTTTCCCCTAACCAAAGAAAAAAACATGTTATTTAATAATAAACAAGTGTATACATTTTTATTTAATTTAAAGCTAAATCTCTAGTCAATTTTTATATATATATATATATATATATATATATATATATATATATATATATCATTGTGAATGTCTGATTCTACTCTAAGGTTTAAATTAAAAAATTGCAAAAAATTATCTTTAAATTCCTCAAAAAGAAACGTACTACCATAAGAACACCTTTTTACCTAAAACTGTGCCATGAGTTGCTTGGCAAACCACTAACTTGCTACCTATCATTCAAATATAAATAAATAATCAACATGTATTTTTCGAGGTATGTAACCTTAGTTTATTAATTTTGTAATAATTATTGTCAATAGTATAAAATTTAAATCAGTTTTAGAAAAATTTTAAATGTCATTTTATAATTAGACCACTAAATATTTTTTAAATTAATTGTAGATAGGTAAAAAAAGCCATATATATCAAAAAAAAAATAAAAGAATGAGCAATTTTTGAGAAAGCCTACTATGATAGGCGAAACGTCAAGTTAATCCCATTGTTTGATTTTGCAAATAAACCTATACCCAAGAAAGAAGTCCAATTAATATATTAATTGATATATTATATATATATATATATATATATATATATATATATATTTTGTTAGTTTTGAGAAAATGATCTTTGAGCAATACGCGTAAACCCAAATGTCGCTCAAAAATATTACAAAATCAATATTACTCATGAACCTTTTTTTGTAACTTCGATCTTCCAAAATCACTTACAAGACTATACTGCAAAAATTTCAATTTTCCCAGAATTTCAATCAAATACTGAAATCAAATTTCACCAGATTATCGACGATCTTATACAACTTGATAACCTAAAGCTTTTAACACTCAAAGTAAACCTACTAGCTTCAAAGCTTATAACAAAACATGCAACTCTTCCGACTGAATACTATGAATTCCAAAAAACGTAGTTTTATGCGATCCAGGTAGATCCACAATCACCCTTTTCCTCTTTCCTGCTAAAAATACTTTGCAGATGTTCCTTAATCAAGGCCTAGGAGATCCAAATTCAAAACCTGAGAGACATCCAGAGATCCTACCCCTTAAGCTCAAACCAGTAAGAATACAAACTAGCACACACGACATCTGTTACATCGACCTTCAAACTAAAACCGAAGAAATCGAAACCCTAGAAACACAGTACGAAGCACTAACAGACGCTGTATAACCTGTATAACCTAAGCCCCTTGTCAACATGTACCTGTTTCTATTAACTCAACTTTATTTCAGGAAATATCTGAGGCACACTGTATTGCCCTATTTCCAGAAGCAACTAAAATTTCAACACATTGCTCAACTCCAAAAACAATAGTGCTCGAAAAAATCTTTATGATTGATGTCCCACCAGGATGTGAATTTCGAACAAACGACGAAGCATTCGTCAACTCCAAGACATCCATTTTCTCGTCCCTTACAAAATTTCTTCAGAGCATGGTGATGTTACAGTTCCATGACCCGTCGGATCATCAGTAGCGACCTAGTTTATATATTGCAATAGCATTTTTTATTATATAAATAGTAGGGTTACAGAGTACACTAGTAAAATCAGTTGCGAATAAACTCAAGTTAATAAACGTCCTTATACTGTTAACTTAAATAAAGACTTTTTAAAAAGTACCCTGTGACGTCATAACCCTTAACTAGCGTGTCAAGGAAACCGCGTGGAAACCAGCTCTACCAAAAATGTTCTATTTCTTTAATAAATTGCGGGCGGACGATAAACTTGTTTTCTCGTTTTATTTTGTTACGTATGAATGGGTGGGAGCGTCTATTCTTTATTTGGTCTGAGCTTTGTTATAGCAAAGTTTACTAAATAAAAATATAAATTGTCGCACTAGGCCGTCGGCAATTTGAAAATCGCAGATAAAAGGCTTGCCGCCTAGTTTCAGACCCGATCGACACTGTCTCCTATTACTGAGCTGTTTAAAATTAGTTTGGCTTCGCGCTACGAATTTTTATCTACCAGGGAATTTCAAAAGTATAAATAATAACTTTAGATAAAAATTATTGAGTTGAATTTTGTCGGCCGACTAGTTTAATATTTTACAATTACGGTTTTAAATGTTATTTAAATATAGTGAATTTAATATTAAATTGTTACCTACCGGCTAGACGAGTTTAAGACTACAATATTTTATATAAATTATATAAATTAAAAAATCCGTAAATTTCCTTTTACCTGGAACTTTCCTCGTATGATTTTTTCCGTTTGTTCGGAATAGTGAAGTGCGACTCAGTTTACTGCAGTACATAGTCACAGTATATAACCGTTGCATATACTTTTCATTTTTATTGGACTCCGTTTTGTTTCATGATATTGGATTCCTACACTTAACTTTTGGGCATAATTTAAAATAAGTTCAATACATAGTTTTTACCTTTACACATACCGCCATTTTGTTACGTCATGCTGAATTCGTACCAGTTTGTTCCATTTGCACATTTAATTTTTCTGCAAAATTTGTCAATTGGACAGATGTTTTTTGCGACGATTTTTTAAAAACTTTATTTGGTCGCCATTTCGTTTCGCCATCTTAAATTGGAACCCATATTATCAGTCTTTACGTACTCCATTCGTCCGCAGATATTTCCTAACCCCAAATAATACACCATATTAACATAACAACAAAAAGACCGTTAACGAAAACCATTTAGAAACTTGATATCTGGCAAATATCTGCGAACCAATGGAGTAGGTAAAGACTGGTAATATGGGTTTCATGCAGGATATAAAATCTATATGTGGCCTGAGGATGCAACAATCTTGTTTTTTTACTGGATCCTAACCCCAAATAATCCCCAATCACCACTCTAAAATAAAAACAAAAGGATCACTAACAAAAAAAAATTAGAAACGAACCAACGTAGTATATAAAGATTGATAATATGGGTTTCATGCAGGATATAGAATTTATATGTGTGTCCTGAGGATGCAACAATAAAAGAGTAAAACGTCGATAGTTTAAAAAAATCTGCAACACCAAATAATACACCACTCTAACATAACAACAAGAGGATCGCTAATGAAAATCATTTAGAAACTTAGTATCTGGGAAATATCTGCGTACCAGCGTAGTAGGTAAAAACTGATAATGTGAGTTTCATGCAGGAAATGTGTGTGTCCTAAGGATGCAAAATAATATAACTTTTTACTGGATCCCAACCCCAAATAATACACCACTCTAACATAACAACAAGAGGATCGTTAACGAACACCATTTAGACACTTAATATCTGGGAAATATCTGCAGGCCAACGGAGTAGGTAAAGACTGATAATATGGGTTTCATGCAGGATATAGAATCTATGTGTTCTGAGGACGCAACAATAAAGTTGGGAAACATTAGAGACACATTTAAAAAAAAGACTTGCTTTTTTTACTGGATCTTAACTCCAAATAATACACCACTCTAATAATTTGTTTTAACATATTACTAGGTCATCCTCATACGACCCTTAATTTTTGGTCAATCGGGTAAGTAGTATTTAAGCTATGTCACGAACTAATAGACAGACCGACAGACGAAACGACAGAATTGATAAAACATGTTTTTTACAACCATCTACAGAGCAATATCTATAGGCATATTGGCTCATATGTGTCAAAGAAATAAAACAATTTTTGTCTCACTATATAGCACAATAACAAATTGGCGCGATCACGGAGCTTGGCCAACTGTGTATGTACCGGAGACCCGACCGTTACCCAGAATGTACCAGCCGGGGCGGGACGCGAGGAATAGGTAAATCGAGTTACGTGTTCAAGTGCTGCAACTTTCTTCAGTAAACTGGATATTGGAATTATAATTTTGTTGACTGTTACCGTTACAGTTTACTTACAATTTTTGATTTCTATTCTTAAATATGATTAATGCTTTTATTTTCCGTGAAATTTTTTTCGAGTATTGTAATTTATTTTAATAATGAGTGTTATTACAAAGAATATTTTAAATAGCGTTTAATTATTGACTCCAGAGTTTTTATCCTTTTATTTGTGCAATAGTGCAATTTTAAAATGATGCACGGTGTGGCTTTTAAAATATTAGACGAGCCAAGTTAAAAAATTGAAAGTCAAGAAAAGTCAATGAAAGACTAAATCTGCTTCCTGGTGTGTTTCGCGATTGAAAATATCAAGATGGGGACAGGACAGGACAGGATTATACGTGGGGTTGTACTTGCCTTAGGACACCACATCGGCGTAGGTTTCACATCCTTTTTTTAAAGTCATACCTTTATGATGATAGTTGGTTTTCAGCAAAGTACAAAACGTAAAACTTTTTTTTGTCGTCAGTTATTTCTATAGGGCAACCACGTAAAATCTCGCGCTGACTCTAGGATTTCTAATTATTTAGTGCCCTGGGGCTCCATAAGCCCTAAATCCGACATTAAAATGAAAAAAATGAAATGGAAAGAATGGTCAAGTAACACATGTTTTAAAAGGTCTTTACAAACTTATTTTAATCACAAATCATGAGTACATTACAATACCTCATTTAAAAATGGCAGCTGCTTGCTGCTTGTAAATGTAGCAGAATCTAAATATATTGAAAACCTGATCCATAATTGAAATAATCTTATGAGCATGGGCGCAGCTTTTTTATATTTACAGGGTGATCTAATTTTTAACAACTTTAAAAATGCCTCATACATAAACCACTCTAACACACTTTTAAGATCATTTAAATTCGGGATGACGTAAGTTATAAAATAATTGAGTTTTGTAACTGAAGGAATATTAATTATTCTCCATTATTTAGGTCCTGTCATCCTTATGAATAGCCGTCAATTTGATAATTTTATTGTCCCCATATTTTCGGTATAATTTAAGGTTTAAAAGCAATTTCAAACGATGTGCCCCTCGATTCCTCTTTTCAGTAAATGTTTTTCCTCAAAATGGTGCAACCACCATCTTTATATTTTCAAAAAATTTTAAAAGTAGTTAAAATAGTAAGTAACTACCCAAGTAGCACATATAATCATATATGGGCTAAAATGCTGTGATATTGGCCTGGCTAATTAGCTAAAATTACTAGCCAAAATATCAGTTCTATTACAGTATAAAGACGAAAATATGGCTAAAGTAGGGAATAATAATTTGGCCATAATGGGGTAAAAATGGCCAATTGGCAATTATACGACCCTCTCTTTTGATTTTATGGTTGGGTTTATTAGCTACTTTTTGACTTTAAAATCGAGCTTTTTTAGCTGCATTCTGACTTGTTTTTTAGCCGAAATTTGAGTAACATTTTTTTGCGAAATTTACCTAAATAATTTCTCATTTTTTGCCTTTTCTTCATTTATATGATAAATTATCAATTGTTTCAAATTATGTAGAAATAGTATTAACAGAGCCAATCAGTGTAAGAATGTATGAGCCAAGAGGAAATACAAAGATAACAAATCATAGTTTGGTAGGGACCAGTAACACTTGCGCAGGAACTTTTACTGTTAAAAGAATCTAAGATTGGCGTGTAAAACAGGCGCCTTCTTGAAACTAAAAATTTCGATTTCTAAATTTTCTTTTGGTTGGAAATGTATTTTACTAAGAAAATTGATTAAAAGGTTCATAACGTAAAAAACAACATGCATGAAAATACGTATTTATAGGTAGAAAAAATATGTTTGTTTAAAGTGCTCAAGTAATGGCTGCTAGGAAATTAGTTTAATTTTAATTTCAATCATGGCGGATATAAAATGTTTTGGGCTATTTTTTAAGCAAATATTCCTTGAAATTGGCCACTTTGTAAGCAAATATTTATCAAATTGCAATAATTTTCAAATGTAGCCAAAATGTAGCAACATTTACTAAAATTTTTCCAATAAAAATGCCTACTTGGTTTGCCTTTAGTACTCGCTAAAAAATCACTAATTTAAGACCCAGGAGCCAGCGTAACAAAATTAAACTACGATTACCCCAAGTCGGCGTTTTTCTATAATATATGTTGTGGAATATTTAATCTTTTTATTAGACATTTTTTATGGTAAATAATTTATATTTCGTTTTTCTAAATATATCTTCAGTTTGGTTAAGTATAGTTTTATTGGTTATAAATTTAAATTTGAAAATGTAGCATATTTTGGCAATATTATAGCAAAAATATGCGAAATAAAACTTGTCTCAAAATATCATAATCTGCCATTCTTATATAGCTATTATTACTATACTTAAACTTAAATACTTGCTAACATATGTTTGGTTGGAATTTGGGAAAAATGCCTACTTATTGATTATATTCTGACCTGATTTCTATTGATTAAAAATGCCATATTCTGGCATTTTAAACAGCTATGCTTACTATAATTTAACTTCAATACTTACTAGAATATATCTGGTTATGTTGTGGCAACAAAATTGACAGATATTTCTACTTTTTGGCCATTTTAATATTACAAAAAAAAAGTTAGAGGTTTAATTACCCCATAAAAGATATTTTTTGGCCAAGTAATTATGCTATAGCCTATCTACATTAAAAACTGCTAATTTTGGAGAAACATAATCTAATTTAAAGCGAGCTTTCATGGCTAGAAAACAAACCAAGAATCATTTGCCAAAATTTGACAAATCTCTGGTTTTTATGTGTCTTTTATGGCTAACTGTTAGAAAAAAAACTTATCAGCTAATTTGTGTTACTTGGGTAGTTACTTACTTCCACTATTTTTTGCAGTTTTTGTATTGTAACTACTTTTAAAAATATTTTAATTACTTTTATTGGTCTGACTACTTAGAAAGTATTTAAATACTCTTTGCGTTTCAATTACTTGTCGTAATGAAACTACATCTAACAGTATTTTAACTACTTTTAGTAGCACACGTGAATCTAGGGAGCCCAGTTTGGGATAAATAAAATAAAATCGTTGCCATTTGATAAACATGTTACCGAAGTCTTATTAATATTAAAATTAATTAGCTTAGCAAAAATTCTTTTATCAAGGCGTCATAAATAAAACGTCATAATTTGAGATGGTTTTTTTTCTTTTTAATGTTAGACAAAATTGGCACTGACAGATTATATTTACAGTAGCTGTAACTGCTATATATTCACGGGCATGTTCGGCTCAGAGATACGATATTGCTGCTCTAATGCCAGGAATAAACTGCGTACTTCAGAAAAAATCCATGAGGCTAATTTCAAAGCATTATTAACTCCTGCAAATCAATTATTACATTTTTGTGGCGTGTATTCTTTCGCATGCATTCCTTCTGTGTGTTTTGGCATACAAAAATCAATTAGTGTTTCTTTATTTCTATCTATACATACAACTTAATAATATATGTTCAAGTATCATGATTCCATGCAAGTAGTAAGAGGTAATATAGAACAGAGAGTAGACATGTAAGAAAAAAATCTTAACACCGACTACGGTAAACGAAACAAGTGACAACATAAAAGCAAGACTATACCGTATTTCTGGTTCTAAAGAATGTCTCCTATATCTATTTACTTCGCCCTGTAACAACAAAATTGCAAATAACCGAATGATATTTATCCGTTGTTTCAGAAAAAAATGTATGACACGTGTAAGACATTTCTGTGACACTGGGCAAGTTAAGGCAGCCGCTCGTTAAGGACTCTATGCTGTAGCAAAGGTAGATATTACTGAAGCATGCAAAGAGAACTGGAACATTTTTTAAAAGCTTCTTCATTTACGACCGATTTTTTATGCTCTGTATAATTTCTCTCCACGAAAAAATAAATAAACTGACGCATCTGAGGTGGTGGAGCCTAAAAAACAATGTTTTAGGGATCACCCACTTTAGAAGCTTTGAAACACCCACGTTATTAGCTTGAGACTTGTAGTAAGAAAATTCTAAATTTTCCATCTACAAGCACAACTTGATGGAAAATTAGAATTAATTATGAGTATTTATTTATATATATTTATTAATATAATATAGTATTTCCAGTTAAAGTTTTAATCCTGTCTTTGGCAATTTTGTACTTGCTTCATATTCGTGAAAAAACGGTCACTCTATATAAATAGAATAGAAATCGAAGACCGCCCAAAAATAATCTTAGTCCGCCACTGTTTAAGTACTAAATATTAAATTGATTACTAAGTTGAATACATGTATCTTTAAACTTCACCTGTTTTATGGCACTTTAGCAGATTTTTTGGGCTGATCACGAATCCGAAGTCAATATTTTCGGGTGAATCGTTTCCGAGAGATATTTAATAATAATTATATTAAAAAGTTAGACATATAATAATTAATTAAAACAATAAAATTTTCGGGTTATCATGTATTCTTGTATTCGAATAGTTTTTTTATCACTGGTTAGACAACTGCCAGGTAGGTCTATAATGTAATGTTTATCCGTTTGACCGTTGTTTGAAGAAGTTAACAACGACTTAACAAATTTATTTCCCTAACTAGTAATTAAACATAAAATGGGATTTTGATAAAAAAACATATTGCCATAACAAAGAAATATCTATCATCTGGACACTGCATTTTAATCAGTATCACAATAAAGTGTTCTAAATTTAATTTTCGTCAGTACATGCATCATGGGCATGTGAATCTCTGGACAAATACTTTATTCGTTTAAAATGCGAATTTCCAAGAAAAAACATGGGTATTAAAAATGCAGTTTTTGGCATAAATATTTATTTATTTTTTATATAAACAATTATATTTTTTATATTGAACCGGCACAAAATTAAGAATATTTGAACTATATATCAACCAACGTAATATCTTAGTAATATTATTACCGACTTTAATTAATTTGTCTAGAAGACAAGCAATAATTGCAGATAAACTTTTTGAATAATTAGTACTTCTTATAGCAAATGTTTCCAATGCCTCATTTGAATAAATATTAGTAAATGTTTTTGCTATTTAACTTTTTGTATCGTTATTTTAATGTATAAGTCATAAGTATTTACTACTAATTTATTTATCTGACCCAATGTGAAAGAAGGTTTAAAGTATGTAGATATTATTTCTTGTTCTGTTTTAAAAATAAATATTTATATTCTGTTTATATTGATATTTAAAGTGTTTTTGATAAACCTTTTTTTAGTTGTATACATTAACCAATTCTGGTTCTGTTTCAAAAATGTATGTTTATGTTTTTATATTTTTTGTTATAGTTTTGTGTTTATTGGTTTTAAAATGTTGCAAATATTTATTATTAGAACAAGTTGTTAAAAAAATTCAAGTGCAGCCTTATTTAAATATGTTGATATTTTTTTGCATATGCCTCATAAAAAAATGAACTAATACACGAAAAAAGAACTATAAATAAGAAAAACAGAAAAGGGAAATTTTCTCCCGAAATGTGTAATCATAGAATGAATAAATTTTTTATGCTGAAAAGTCTAAAACTAGTTGAAATTTACCTATTATTTAGTAGTTTTTGGCAAAATTAGAGGAGTTTATATATATATATATATATATATATATATATATATATATATATATATATATGTTGATTTTTGCTCCTTCACGGATGGAAAAATACAATGTGTTTTCATTCCGGGTGTACATCCGTTCACTACTGTCGTTCTGAAAAGAACAGTTTTGCTGACGTTTCGCCAAAATCACATTTGGCATTTTCGAAGCTTTCTTTCTCGCGTCCGAATAGAGACAACAACTATAGGTAAACTACTGGGAAACCCAAAAGATAAAATCAAACTGGAAAACCACGGAGTGTACAGTTTTCCGTGCCAGGACTGTGAAAAGTTGTACGTAGGGCAAACTAACAGGCGAATATCAGCAAGAGTGGAAGAGCATAAACTCAGCATCAGAAATAAACAAACAACCTCAGCTTTATTCCTACATCATCAGGAAATCGGCCATAAAATAAATTTAGATGGGTCTAGGGAGATTGCCAATATAAAACATTATAAGACCAGAATAATCCGAGAAGCCATAGAAAATGAAAAGCAAGGTGATTTAAATAAAAGGGACGAATCATTAAAACTACCAACAGTATGGAAGACAATAATCGACAAATCTAAAATCGCAAAAACTCAAGCGCAATTAGCGCAACAACAACAGCACCATCCGGAAAACATAAATAACGACCAACGCCTGCGCAGATATAACCTTCGGCCCCGAGTGGGGGTATAAAAGGAAGCGTCGCAGTCACCAACACTTCAGTCTCTATTCGGACGCGAGAAAGAAAGCTTCGAAAATGCCAAATATGATTTTGGCGAAACGTCAGCAAAACTGTTCTTTTCAGAACGACAGTAGTGAACGGATGTACACCCGGAATGAAAACACAATATATATATATATATATATATATATATATATATATATATATATATATATATATATATATATATTAATATTAGAACAAGTAGTTAAAGAAATTCCGCAGTCTTATTTAATTATGTTGATACCTTTTATGCATATGCCTCATAAAAATAATTAATAATCGAAATAAGAAATATAAATAATAAAAACAGGCAAGGGACATTTTCTCCCGAAATGTGTGCAATATAACCCTTTCAACTACTTTTTGGCAAAAGTAGTTTAACTACTAAGTAGTTATTTTTTACTTTAGTAGTTACTAGTTTTACTCAACTACTTTTGTTCAAGTAGTTTGCCCAACTCAGTTCGATACACCACAGGGAAATGTCCGTTCATGCATAGCTTATTTTTGGGCATGTGGGTTAAGATGTAAATAAGTTAAGTTCTACACAGTGCAAGATATCGAAGAAATCTAGAAGACCAAAACGTTACAGAACTGTATAACAAATTTGCCTTTGTTGTAAAAATGACCAGTGACTGGCAGTGACATCATTACTAAAAAGTGTAGAGGAATAGGAAAGTATATTATGTTCAAGTGTTCTATGTTGAATCATTGCACCGTTGTGAAAAGTAAGATCTATACTGAATAAAAATAAAATTGCATGAGATATTGCCATTTTAAAAATTCTGCTGGAAAATCGAGATAAAAATAAGAAGTATCTACTGGTCAAAAATTAAATAAGATATTAGTAGATAGGAATAGGAAATTTTTCAGATCTAAAAGAATGGTGCCGAATCTGTAAGGACGGCTGTTTCACTAAGGGAACCAAAAACTCGTATTTGTGTCAAAACGGAGCAAAAATGGAGCATATTTTTTACGAATTGCAATGGTTATGGCAGAAGCATTTCTACTTAGTCTCCGGTAATCACTTTATCCCAATATAGGCAGATTACTTTAGCAAATATCCAGCATTACGTGTAGAAATTATGATACCTCATAGTAAAGTACACCTACTCGCACAATCGCATCCGTATTAGATACCTACTAGTAGGTGTGTGTGTATTTTCTTGCTGCCTGAGTTTACCCATGAAGTTAAAAGCATGCTCTATCTTAGACAATCTGATTAACGCATGCTTTTAAAAGTACGGTAGCTACTGATAACAAAATCGCATTTTTCTGTCATATTACTAACAAAAGTTAAAACTCTTGGTTACCGTTTTGTCACAAATTACAGTGTTTACGTGATATGTGATGTATGGCATACTATGAAATTAATAAAAATAAGAACAAAGGTCAAGTAAACAGGGATCCGGAAACGCTTTATAGATATAGTTATGTTAATATTTAATCTTTTTTTTGAGAAATATTTCTGCATGTAACATTTTATTTTCTAAGATTTATTTAATATGTTGTACAGTGTGGAAATTATTTAGCAAAATATCCGTTCATGTTCATGTACAGCTGGCTTATTGAGCATAATGCATGTGAGTTGTGGAAAGATCTATATTTTGCTAAGTAAGTTCAACACGGTGCAAAATATTGAAGAAAGAAAAGACGAAAAGTTACACATGCACGCGCTAATTTCTATAACTAAATGTAAAGGCAGTCCATACAAAAAAAGCTCTACCTTATTTTATAAAATGCGAGTTTAACTCTGCAGTACAGAAGGGTTTATTTTCAAATATTTATATATTTTGACGTAATGTCAATTCACCTAAGTACATATTATGCCCTCTCAGTATTATTACATAAGTATCAAATGATTAAAATATATTTTTAACGAGGGTGTTGCACCAATAGCGATTAACTAAAAAAATGTTGTTATTCAACACATCGAAAGTTCTTGTGCTTCCTAGTTTAAATCATCTTATTTAACGCTTTGACTGACCGATGAATGTGATTTTTTGGTCATGTCATCAGGAGCTTAATTTTCGAAACCAGGGAACAGCGTTCTCATGAGAAAAGTGAGCGGAGTTCTCTCGAAAACTCCTAAACCTTATTCTTGAACCGATGCATGTGATCTTTCACATCGCCGATTTGTAAGAGAAGCTGCTTCTACTGGTATTTGTGGAGAGAACGGGTTGATCCCCAGAGAAGTGGGTGTATTTTGTAGATTGTAATTGTTTACATAACCTCAAATTTAATTTGCGATTTTAATCTGCACTTTGTTTTATATTTGTGTATTTGGAACGGTTTATTTAAGTTGTGGTTTTCTTATGTGCTAGGTTTCTTTTTTTTGTAAAATAGATTAAAAATTATCAATACAATGGAAGGAAGGGCTGCTATTTATGGTATTGTTCTTGATAATCTTCAAGGTAAGAATTTATATATGTTTGTACTTATATATTTTAACATATTTAGGCTTTCTCCAAGATACCTACTAATTTACCTCTCGTATTTATTTTAGAAGCAGAGGAACAAAATGAACGCCCTCGTCGGAAGATGTATAAGACTCTTGATGCAATGGATTTGGACCATACAAAATTTATAAAACTGTTTAGACTGAACAAAGAGCTGACTCAGCAACTTATAGAGATGGTATCCCCGTATCTTAGAGGCCCAACAAGAGCATCAGCAATAATTATCAATATTAAGGTACATATGATATTAACCAATATATAGTAGGTGGGTTGTTTAGGACACCTACTAAATTTAAAATATTGTCCTAGTTGTTTGTCTTAAAAATCTAATATATTTCTTTGTTAATATAGGTACTTGTAACCCTTCGGTTCTATGCAACTGGAAGTTACCAAGAAATAATTGGTAGTAATTTATTTGCTGCAATAAGTCAAGCTAGTGCATCTCGTTGCATAACAGAGGTAACCGATGGTCTAAATCAGGACATCATTTTTAATACATGGGTGAAATTTCCACAAAACATTCAAGAGCTGGAAACTTTACGAAGAAGGTAATATGCAGATATTATTTTTTTCAATATTTTCACTGCAAGAGCTTGATAAAATCCAATAGTAACATTCAGCTAGCAAAAACATTTTAGGTACTACACTTTTACATGCCTTGTCAACTGAATTTTTTATATTCTTGACAATCAAGTACATTTTGATTTAATATTTTTAGATTTTATGAGAAATACCAGTTTTCAGGTGTTATTGGCATAATTGACTGTACGCATGTAGCTATTGTAAGGCCGTCTGGAATGGAATATCCAGAAAATGTGTATGTCAATAGAAAAAATTACCACTCAATTAATGTACACTTGGTAAGCAGTTTAACGGTTTGAATAATTAGGTTTTTATTTAGATACTTGCATTATGCATATAATGCTTACATTAGTCTACAATTAATTTATAATAAAATTGTAATGAATTTAATTTACTTTCATACAAATTTTCGCCTTCTTTTAACGTAGATTTTTATTTTTAGATATGTGATGAAAATCTGCGTATAATGAATCTCAACGCTCGGTTCCCAGGATGTTGCAATGATATTCACATTTGGAAACAATCAAATATTTCACAAATCATGGAGCAAGTATATCGTCGTAATCCAAATCATTCATTCTACCTTCTAGGGGATTCAGGTGAGATAATAGAACATATGTTTAAGGTGACAGCAAATGCTTATGGTATTTTTTTTAAATATAGCCTTGCATAGATGTATGAATTTAACTGTCTCAAATGTTTAATAATTGTTTATTGGCACTGCGTTTAACTGTATCTATTGTGTATTCCAATACTTTTTGTAAGTCTGATGAAAATCTTAGATATTCATACAAAATATAAATTTTCGTCTGAACCATGCTACTAATACATCAATATTTTTTACAGGTTACCCGCTTCGGCCGTGGTTACTAACCCCTTTAGATGCTCCACCAACTACAGCAACAGAGGAGAGGTTTGACACTTGTTTAAAAAGAGTCAGATGTGGCATTGAGAGGTGCAGTGGGGTGCTAAAAAACCGATTCCGATGCTTGCTAAAACACAGAATGCTACATTATAACCCAAATCGGGCGTCAAAAATTATAAATGCTTGTGTTGTGCTACATAATATTTGTCTGAATTCAAATATTCCTGAACCTGAGGCAGACTTTGACATTAACGAGGTTGATTTTGGAATTTATCATGAAGGATTTGTAGAAAATCTACCACACCGAGTTAATCCAGACTTAGCTATTGCAAGAAGGATGCAAAGACAAATTGCTGCAATACATTTTCAAAATTAATTTAATTAATTAATTACATGAAAACTGTCTGCATTCAAAATTCTTAAACTAAATTTTATCATGTAATTATGCTGAAGGCGTCAAAATTTGACATGCATATTCAAGATTTCGCCTCACTAGGGCATTATAGAGAGGAATAATAAAGCTCATGTTATTTCTCCTAATAAAACCATGCCTGAACATGGGATGCACTTGAGGAATTATATTACATCCTAATTCATTTGATCCTAATTGCTCGACAACCCCTTTCCTACAGAAAGCTTAAACATTTAATACACACAAGATACTAGTTTGAGGTTAAAGTCAATAAGGTCTACCCATACATACTAAACCTTATAACTATCATTAAAACAACAAAAAATACTTTTTTAAAAAATGTATTACAAATATTCTAGACGGTTTTTAAAATATTTGTTTGTAGTTTATTATTAAAACGACAATAACTAACTATTCCACATATGGAATGTTTCAAAAGTCACAAAAACTAGTAAAACATAATTAAGTTGGTGCGTCTAAATATTTTAATTTTAAATATATTTATATTTTATTAACCCTAATAACTGCAGGTACAAGAAGTATAAAAGTATAGGAAGCTACAAATATTTTAAATAAATTATATTTATATATATCATCACAAAAACATAGGAACACATAAAAAAGACACTCAGAGATAATAGTTCATGTACTGAGTGGTCAACTTATCGTGTCCACATTTTGATTTGATATTGAAAAGTTGTCTTGAGGGATGAAGAAAAAGTTAAAAATAAAAATTTTTTGGGTTAAACTCCCAAGCTATGTAACTTATAACGAAATGGATTTTTCTTTCTTATCTTAGTTTTTAATCATCTATCCCCTTACAATAATTTCTACTTTGACAGTAAATGTAAAATTTTGACATCTCTTGTCAAACTATAAATTGGTGTCGTCAAATAAATAATTAAAAACTAAGATTGGAAAGTGAAATCCATTTCATTAAAAGTTACGAAGCTTGAAAGTTACAAAGGTTCAAGGAGTTAAAAATGTCAATTTTCAAGCGCTATTTTCTTGAAAACCGTTAAAAATAAGTATAGAATATTATACACATTGTATGCATAGAATCAAAATATTGAATTTATGTGGTGTTCGATTTAAAATACGAAAATCTTTTTCATGGTTAGGGAAAACGGAATACCCTGTTTATGTAAAAATAAACAGGTAAAATCTTTACACTAACCCACCAAATTTATATCTTTAACTCTCAAGGCAACTTTGCAATACCAAATCAAAATGTGGAAACGATAAGTGGATCACATGGTACCTGCTTAACAACAAAAAACATAATAAACTACATGGCAAGTAATTTTTTTTAGCACCAAAGTGAAGCTGCCGTACTACATAAGTTAAATAAGAACACATTTCATTGATTGAAGGTGGCAGTACACACTCATTCATTAAAGATGTAAAAAAATCCAATTTCTCACTGGTTTAGGGATAAATACATTTTTAATTCTTTAATTTCTTCTTACATGCTTTTCTGCATCTCTAGAGATTGTTTAAAATATAGTAGTTTTTCTTTTTCATATTCTTGTTTCCAATTGAGGTATTTTGTTTTATTTTCATAATATTTGATCATGCTGTCATTGCTGTCTTTTTTTGTTCTTCAATTTTAACCAGATTTGCAGTCATTTGTGTTGAATTGTCCAATCTTTTTATTTTATTTAACCTCTTCGTTGTCGATGTAGGGGTGCTTACAGATGGTGTTTTTTTATTTTCTTCAGTATCTTTTTCTAATAACTAAAAGAAAATTACCCATTAATTTTGCTTTTATAGTTAAAATTTGAAGGGGTTTTATTAAAAAAAAATTGCATTAGTATATTAGTATACCTTATTTGTAATGCAATACTGTCTACTTTTCTATTTTTCTTGTACAAAATATTTTTAGTTAGGGAGTGTGTAATGTAAGTATTACTAAAATTGCTGTCTTATGTTTATACTTTTTATTATGTTAGATTCATTATTTCTTATGGTGTGATGGATCCACCTAATATTATAAGTTTGATAAAAAAAATATAAAGTCATGGCCCGAGCCAAGATTAGAACACACTTGCTATTTGGGCCCCCTGCCACTGAACTAGCAGACTTCCTAACTAAAATTTTTTATACTTTTTATACTTTGCTGAAATATAAGAGATGGCTATAACGGGAGACCGAGAGCTGAACAGGATGTAGCAATTTTAAATGGGTAGATAGTTCATTGGACTGTGCTCTAGACACTTTCTTTTGGATTTAAAAGGTTTGCTAAAAAATAAATAATCATGATGTTTGAGCCTGAATGTCACAATAACTTTTACTTTTTCTACTAGCAAAGACCTTTATTTATATTTTTTGGCAAATTGGAATTGTTGCATTCACATTGCTGTCCAACTTAATGAGCTTAAAGGAAATGTATATGTAAAAATGTTAAATTCTAGCCAATATTAAAATTTTTATCAAAATGTATTATCCTACAAATTCACTTACTGTTTTGTTTTCTATTTCTTTAAATAATATATCGGTTGATGCCTCTATCTCATCATGGATGTCTTGTCCATCTGTACCCATTTGTGTATCACAATCTGATATCTAAAAAGGGAAATAATTTTAATAACCATTAAAATATGCTTTTTAAAATATATTTACCTATTGAATAATAAAATCCATATTTTCATACAGGGCAATCCAACGATTTATCATGTCTATGTCAAGTCCTTTGACAAAATAGGTTATATACCTAGAGTTCAATTGGAAATTACATTTAAGACAAAAGTTTACTATTTTATCATTGGTCAGGTTGCACAATTAGGTGTAATTTTTAAACAAACCCTAGGTTGTCAACCTATGCTGTCTTAGGACATGACAAATTGTTGGACTGCCATATAAGGTAGTTAACATTTTTTTGTCGAATATTTAAATTTTAATATGCTATGTACAAGATGTATTTAGAATACTTGTTGAATTGATGTAAAAACTTACTTGGTTAAAATCAAAATTTCCATTTGGTATAGGGACAGAAGTGTCTCCAGATGTAACTTTGGGTGAGATTAAATTTAAAATTTTTGTTTCAGTGTCATCAAATTTAATAACTTTAACTGGGCCACCTCCTGTGCCCTCTGCATACTTTTTTTCTGCTACAATCTTGCCTTTAACATTCTTTTTAATATCTTGCCATGTCTAAAAAGTATATTATGCACTTACTTTACCTATACTTTTAAAATTCTTTATTATTTTATTCAAAACTAATAAAAATTATTTACCTTTCTCTATTGTGTCCAGTTTTTATCTGCCCCCCTGGAATTGCATTTAAATTAGAAGATACTTCTTCCAAAGTTTTTGGGGCGTTTTTTTCGTGAATTCGTTTGTAAACTTGCCTAAAAGCAATTCCTCGTGACTTTGCAAGAAATCTGTTAGGGCAATTTTCTGTTCTAGATTTATGGGTGCTGATCTTTTTTGTATTTCAGTTTGAGACATCTAAAACAAAATATAAGTATCGATAAAATATTGTTAAAAAAATATGTTTTGTTTGTTCCTTTTACCTTGACTTTAATCCAAATTACTCGCCTAATATTGCAAAATTATTCCCAAAAAGGTTCTTACAACAAAATTATTGTCGGAAAAACAAACAAAACTTAGGTTACTTTAAGTTTCTTCTTCTTTTAACACAAAAATAGCAATAGCCCAAATATAAAAACATTTGGCAACGTCGAATCATTTGTTTTTCGTGGGGAATACAATCACATGCGTTCGAGAATCGACTTTTAAAGCTCGTGCGAACGCATCGGGAAGCGAATGACACTTTTGGCGATGGGATCGTTCCTGTTCTCTAACACTCGAGAATTAGGGTCCAGGCCGCTCCCCCCTGAAAACTCGGTCCTTTGTTTTGCGGAATACAAGGCACACTGGTACTTACGCCACAGAACTTATGATATATTTGTTTGTAAAGGGCCCCACACACTTCGTCCTTTTTTATAACACATACCTATAATATCTAGTTAGGCGATTATCTATGATTCCCCACACATTGATTCCTTGTTTTGTCTTGTTCATCATTGCGTCATTAAAAAAAAATAAAATTAAGATTAAAGTGGACAATAGATTGGTTGCTAAAAAGATCACAAAAAATAAATTCAAATGTAAACTGTTTAGATATATTAGGTATGTCCATCTTAAGTTGTTTTAATAAATGGCAGCACCGAGTATAGGGACGTAGACGCGGCACCCCTTTTTATTATCAGCCCCCCCCGTTGGCCTGTCAAAATATATTATACAATACCCTCATACAAGCACAATATGTTTAACGAAATAAAATACTTAAACCACAACATAAAATATCTCTACTAGTAAGAATTCCAAATATAAGCTGACTTACCAAATTAAAACAAAGAAAATATAAACAGTAATAATCGCTGGTCTCTAGTGCTTCATGTGAGCGAATTCTTATTTAAGAATAATAAGATTATTTTTGAGAAATAGAATTGGAAATGACAGACTATCAAACTTGGCTATTTTATCAATTGAGAACTCATTGATAAAAAACATAGATCTTCAAATAGTAATAGATATTTTCGCGGAAAATGAGAGAAGAATAAAAAATACAAAAAATACAAAAAACATTTTTGTATTTTTTAGTTAACGGTTTATATTATTCATGTTTATGTTTTATTAGTTTTAGTAATACTTCCACAACTGTACATTAAATAAAAGTGAAAAAAACATGTCTCTTCAAATGTGTTTAATTAAGTTACTTTTGTATAAAATTTGTTAATTAATTCAAAAACCTAAAATTTGTTACAGGATCCATCATTAATGAAAAAAAATCTTTAGTAGGAAAGTATGCTACTTTGACACACTAATGACAGACCCTGTCTATAGGCCCCTCTGGCCCCCCCAAAATGAATTTTCTATCTACGTCTCTGACCGAGTATACCCTCTGCTGAGCTGCACGTAGTACGGCAATGAGCGGGTAAAAACAATAATTAAAAATGATCGGTACATACACTTTGGTTTTGAACGAATATAGACGAACCGGCGATTATTCTCAAAATTTCAAGCGTAGTCAAACAGAAATTTTCACGTACGATAATTGTCGATTTTTCCACAACAGACTTAACAGTGTTAATCGTGAATTTTACTCGACGCGATTGGAACTGCTAAACAACAACGATGTGTGTGGGACCCTTAAGGCTGCAATCAGCAATTGCCATTTGCCAATTTAATAACTGCCACTGCGGTACATATATCAGCATGTCTGATTTTAACACAAATGTTTTCCCCTAATAAAAAGTGTTTGAATTAGAGGTATTAATAATACTTAAATCTATTTTAAGCGAATCGCCCCTCTTTTGTAAAATGGTTAGGCACACTCACTATATGCGAAAATTTTGATAAGCGGGTGCTGCCACTACAAAGTAGGTATACGCGTGTACAATATACACACATAATCCCTCTTTGACCACGATGCCGACAATGAAGGAGGGATTTCATTTCACCATTTAGGGATATCTTTGCCATATATGGTATCGTTCAGTTCTAAATATGGTATTGGGCTGTCCCAGAGTATGTAATATTACATCCCACTTTTACCTTACTATTGAGTGATTAGCGGATTTGTTGGAACCTAGATTTGGTATTGGTGTTAACTCGGTACTAAAGTATGGTTGGAAATAAATGGAATTTTACAATAGCTAAAAATATCAGAAAGTTCAGTATATTTTTGGAAAATCATATTAAACTAAATAAAACTACAAGCTTCTTAGGTCAGGTTACCTACAATAATCACGGAAGTGTATTTACCCATCAGGCTATCAAAATATATTAAGCAAGCCAAAGTATAGTAAAGAAGGCACGTCTGTGATAAACGCCTGCGCACTTTAATAGTGTAAGCATTGGCCGTAGGAGCGCGCTGGGCGGTACAGTGAACAGTCGTCGTCTCACTGTCGCGAGTGAGACTCGATAATCGTTCGTGCCCTCAGCTGTGATTCCGTTGTTGCGTATTTTATTACGCTCCTTTTGTGTGACGTGTGTTTGTTTATATTCCCAAGCTGTGGTGCGAAATGGAGCCTCCTGGCGGGAGAGATTCCCGTTTTCAATTAGGCTATAGCATGAACTTATTAAGTGGAGAAACACCACCTGAAATTTATGGTGGAAATTTAGGACGACCCTCCACTAGTTTGCAACAACTTTCGCCCCGACACACGATGGTGTCAAGTGCCTGTGGTACACGAGGTGGTCTGAAATCGGATTGCTATGATGAACGAGGAATGACCCCTCAACATGGAATGGGATTCGAAGCTAGCGGTGTAAATGATATACATGACGAACCGTACAGCTCCCTGCAGTCTAAAAAGTCGCCACCTAGTAACGGAAAAAAGACAAAAGGACGAGTTAAAATTAAAATGGAATATATCGAAAATAAATTGCGGAGGTATACAACATTTTCAAAGCGAAAAACTGGAATTATGAAAAAGGTGAGTTAACCTCAATTTCTACATCGTATACACATAATATGAAATCATATTAAAACAGTGTTGCCGTGATTCCGCTTTTGTTGTTTTTTTTTCTCCGTGGCGATAATGGACTACAAATTTTGAATTATACACAGTGAATTTAGCTAATTTATATATAATCTTGGACTGTTTGAACTAAATCAAAAAACATAGGTACCTAGGCTAGTTTATATCTATTATGTAAATATTTTGTGTATTTTTAAGTACTTGTTTTTTTTTCGACTTTTGGTTTTTCAGTTAATTTGTGTTGAACTAAATTATTCACATAAAGTAGATAAATAAGTTAAAACCTTGGTGGTCATCATGTAATTAGGTATTCATATTTAATTTGCCAATTCCTAAGGTAGCTACTAATTTCAACTTTGAGAAACTGTTTAGTGTAATACTCCGTTTACTTAAAAGATACCAAATGTTTTCTGTGATCTACGACAAAGTTAGGTGTATTTTAAAAAAAAATATCATTTTGTCACTTGAGTTTATGGTTTTCATACCAAATTTAATAAAGTAAATATATTTTGCAGAACTGCTCTTGTTCAATTAGAACATGATAGCAAGATGTTTATGTTTATGTACATCTTACATCAAACATTAAATACAATTGTCAACAAAGCATACACGTGAGAAAAGGCGTGCGCATAGACTGCCGTATATGGCGGAGTTGCCGGTTTTAAAATCATTATGCATATATAATTTAAAGTTAATAGGTACATTGATTTGTTTTTTTTCAGTTTTACAAATATCGATTCTACCGATAATTATCAAAATACTAAGATTTTATTTATAAAATCGTGAAACTGAATTAAACTTACGACACTTTTAAATCTTACAACATAATTTAAAATAATTTAAAGACTATCTGGACAAGTTGTTTTGTGTTTATATTAATGTTTAAAATGATTAACTCTGATGGAATTTAATGTGTTGTGCAAGATAACCTTTTTTGTAACTTATATTAATATTATATTTTGAGATATAAAACAAACGAGAAAAACTCGAACAGAGAATCTTTTTGTCATGTGCCTTAATTAAATTTCAAGTTAAATTAATATAAATTCGTGTCGGCTTTTACTTTGTGTTACTAACATTTTATTTGTAATCAGGGCTTTTGTACTACATCAGTATTCTTCACTTTATTAGCTCCGTAATTGTTAGCTGTTAGAGCAGCAAAAGTGGATTGAATTGTTTCAATCATATTTTTGCTTGCCCGTTTAAGAGCCCACCCCACCCTGTATTTCGATGAAAAACAGTCAAATTTATCTTAAAAAGTAATTTGAGAATGCGCAAACCGATTTCAGTCATAATGAAACTAAAAATAGGAAAATAGTATATATGTAAATATCTTTGCAATAATATTGTGATACTCGTAGATAGTTGATATTTTTACATTGTGTATTTAAATATCCCGTGGTCATTGGTTTAGATTTTGTTATTATAAAAAAAGTCGTTACATTTCCTTTACCCGGAACTTCTCTCGTTATGGATCTTTCCTTTTATTAGGAATAGTGAAGGGTGACTTAGTTTAGTTCAGTACTTAGTCAATTAGTAACCCGTATATACTATTTTTTGAAACATTTTTATTAGACGCCATTTTTTTTCATTATATTGGTTTCATACCAATATTTTACCAGTTTCTACCCATGCCACACTTGATTTTGGGGCATAATTTAAAATAAATTTAGTAAGTAGTTTTTACATTCACACGCTGCCATTTTGTTACATCATGTTGACTTTGTTCCAGTTTAACCCTATATCACCTTTAATTTGTCTGCAAAGTTTAAAGTCCGTTAAATAAGATTTTTGTAAGAACGTTGATTTAAAGAAAAATTGTTTTGCTGCCATTTTGTTCCGCCATCTTGAATTTGTACCACAAGTTTACCAGTTTATTTCTATATCACACTTAATGCTTGCACAAAATTTGAAATTAATTTTAAATTTTTACAGTTTTGAAGGCTGAATTTTTATATGTTTTATTCAGCCGCCATTTTGTACCGCCATCTTAGGTTCGTACCAAAATTTTACCAGTTGATTCCTACATAATACTTGATTTTTGTGCAAAATTTGAGATAAATTGGACCAGTAATTTTTTAGTAATAATTTTTTTAACATTTCACTAGGCCGCCCTTTTGTTTTGCCGTATTGGATTTATACCAAAATGTTACTGATTTGAAAAAAATCTCGGAGGGTGATTTTTTCACCATTACAATACTTCCTTTTTACGAGGGAAGTAATTAAAAACAAGATTACAGTGGCGCAGATAAATATGTATATTATATTTTAAGAGAAAATGTATTTTAACAAAACATAAACATATTTAAATTCGAGTTTAAAGTAAACTGAGAACAAGACGTGTGAAGTTATTTAGATTCACTGTTTGTGTTTCAATAGTAAAACATCAAATATCTGGTGATTGGCATTAATAAAGTTTTTTCTCCACTTTATCAGAAATTTCTACTACTAGTTTTATCTAACATTGAGATCATTACCAAGTAAAACATAAGAAATAGTTGCCCTAGTCGGCAGCAGTTCGGAAATAAGTTTTTAAGGATGTGTAAATTACCAAGTTTATGTTGGTATAAATTTACTTTCTCAGGTAAATAGGTAAATATTTTTTATCTTGGGCTTATTATTTGCTTAAAGCAACAAAGCGAAATCATACTTCCTAAAATAAATGGTTAATCAAATTAAAGCAACTTCAGTAGATCTGGCAACTGTGCATCTTCGACTTCAGAGATGTCTGTCATAAAAAATCGCATGAGATATGCATCTGGCCACAATAATCAAAATTCTCGGCTATTTAGAAGCTCAGGTCATGGTTTGCAAAGCACCTAGGCTGCTCAACCCTAAAATATTCCAAGTCGAATTATAATTTCCTGACTTTATGCGGTGGGGAGACTGCAATATTGCTATATAGAAACACGTGACCAAGATAATTACTGCCGAGTCGGCACATGGGCATTATTATTGTGTACTGTTACATTGTTGAGGCATGTCGGCCTCTCTTCGAGACGAGGAGTCGGAAGTGTACACACGCACGTAGATTTTATTTTCTTTAATTTCTTTTATTCACCGAACATATGGTCGTTTTATTATTCTAAGATGATTTTAGGTTCGGATAGTAGAAAAGATGCTGATTAACCAAAGCTTACTTAAGAAAATTACTTAATAATTTTTAGTACAATAGTTGATTTATAATTTGTAAAGTGAATCTTAAAAACAATGCTCATAAGAGCCGTTTAAAACTGTGTAATAATCTTTTATCATAATATAGTTTTTTTGCTGTTTGATTAACTTAACAGTTTTCTATAGGAAAAACGTTATTTTCGCTCTTTGCACATTGTTTTTTATTAAATTTGAAAGTGTTTGAAAATGTCAATTTTGATCATTTTAACCATTACTAAAATTATTAACCCTGACTCGTGAACTATCGAGCGGACCGATAACATTCAGAATGGCAATACGGACCACTAAAAACTTAGTAGGAAACACCAGAATCAGAATCTTGCTAAAAATATTCCCAAATAATAAATACCTACATATGTACGCGGTGATCATTTATAATGTCCCCCCCTCTAACTTTTTTATTTGACGTTTGGTAGAAAAACGTCAAATATAAAAGTTTCACAAAAAAACAATAAGCTATTTGCAGCATACATTTTTATATATACAGGGTGTTGCCGAAATCACCCACAGATTAAAGTTATATTTTTTTAAATGGAACACCCTGTATATTATACGCTAAATTAAACCCTATGAAAATTCTGCATATTTTTTGTATAACATGTCCTATACCCAAATACAATAGTTTTCGAAATATCTGCGATTTATTCTAAAGCTTATAATTTAGCTTAGGTGGCTGTGAAGTAGATCGATACCAACAAACAAAATGTTTGTTTATAACTGACAGTGACAGTTACACATTTAGCAACATTATACGTTCTTTTTATTGTAAAATGCCCTATTCGGAAAGAGAAAAACGATTAATTTTGGAAACTTTTATCAAAGCAAATAAGAGTGCTAAATTGGCTCAAAGAGAATTACGTGTAATTAACCCCCGGATGCACATTCCGGACAAAAAAACCTTTCATGGAATTTATGAAAAATTTCAACAAACATCCAGCCTAACGAGAAAGAAGAGAACAATGGAAATTGATGAAGGTAGTGATTTAAACATTTTACTAAAAGTGGAAGAAAATCCCAATATTTCCATAAGAAAAATATCGGGAAGCCTGAGAGAAGAGCTTATTGATCCAAAAAATACATCTTATGGGAGGATTCAAACCACTCTCAAAAATGCAGGATACAAGGCATTCAAAATTAGGCCTACCACAAAATTAACGCCCAGGCATCGAGAAAAAAGGGTTGAATTTTGCCATGCAATGTTGGAAAAAGTTAATGAAAATGAAGATTATTTAAAAAATGTTTTTTGGACCGACGAGTCATCGTTTTCTACTAGTGGAATGATAAATCGAAAAAATAGCAGACAGTGGGCCACAGTAAATCCCCATTGCTACAGGGAATTTCAATTTCAAGGACGTCAAACTGTTAATGTGTGGTGTGCTATTTTAAACAATAAAATAATAGGCCCTCATTTTTTCGAAGATACTTTAAACGGTAATGGTTATATGAATTTTCTCCGGAACGAATTAGAAAACTACATGGATGAGCTCCCATTGGAGCAACTGAGAAACCTCGTCTTCCAACAAGATGGTGCTCCTCCTCATTGTGTCGTATTGGTTAAAGACTATTTAAACCAACAGTTCACGGAATGGATTGGAAAAAATGGTACGATAAACTGGCCACCTAACAGTCCTGACTTGACGCCGATGGATGCATTTTTATGGGGAACTCTAAAAGATCGTGTGAACGCAAATAACATCGAAAATAGAGAACACCTAAAAGTCTTGATTAGAACGGAAATTCAAATTCTAAATCAAGAATATTCCCAGTCTATCACTGCCGCTTTGGATCGATTACGAAGAACATACATCAAATGTATTGAAGAAAACGGGGGACCAGTTGAACAATTCCATTTGTAAGAATAAATGTATTATATTATTATCTAAATTATTAATTAAGTTTTAGAAGTTTTTTTTGTTTTTGAAGCTTTCAGGCTTCCCGATATTTTTCTTATGGAAATATTGGGCTTTTCTTCCACTTTTAGTAAAATGTTTAAATCACTGCTTTCATCAATTTCCAATGTTTTCTTTTTTCTCGCTAGTCTGGATGTTTGTTGTAATAAAAATTTCCAAAATTAATTGTTTTTCCGAATAAGGCATTTTACAATAAAAAGAACGTATAATGTTGCTAAATGTGTAACTGTCACTGTCACTTATAAACAAATATTTTGTTTGTTGGTATCGATCTACTTCACAGCCACCTAAGCTAAATTATAAGCTTTAGAATAATGTTTTTATTTCTGAATGATAAAATCGCAGATATTTCGAAAACTATTGTATTTGGGTATAGGACATGTTATACAAAAAATATGCAGAATTTTCATAGGATTTAATTTAGCGTATAATATACAGGGTGTTCCATTTAAAAAAATATAACTTTTATCTGTGGGTGATTTCGGCAACACCCTGTATATATAAAAATGTATGCTGCAAATAGCTTATTGTTTTTTGTGAAACTTTTATATTTGACGTTTTTCTACCAAACGTCAAATAAAAAAGTTAGAGGGGGGGACATTATAAATGATCACCCTGTACGTGTAACTCGGAGGGTATATGCTCGGTATAGGTACTTCGGATAGAGCTACAGTCTATAGCTCGCTCTACAGTGTATAGTTATTTGAGACAATACAAAATAATAATAAATGGTTCTTTATTAGAAATTAGTTCCAATTTGTAAACGATTACAATAGGGATTTTTATAGGTATCCAACTTTTAAGTTATATTTTTCCAAATATATGTTAATTTTCTCGAAAATATCGATTTTTTTTAGAGTGAATGTCAACGAAATTATGGTACGTTTCAGAAATGTAAAAAGTTGCAAATCATTTATATTAATCTGATTTCGAGTAAGTATTTCTTCGGGTGTTTCATAGGTGCCTATTTTTAATTTCAGAAGAACAATATTATCTACATTAAAACATTACCTATTTAAGAAAAAAAAATATTTATTGGTACTATGCGAGGTATTATGAGTACGTAACTCCAAAAAATGTGTTAACTAAAATTCTTTTAGTAGATTTTAGGCGAATTTGAAGTCTAATGACATTTTAGGTGACCTTAATATGACCAAAGTTTTTTTTAGTGGACTTTAAGTGAATTTAAAGACATCTAGAATATTTTAAGAGACCTTTATGTCTTTCTAAGGATATTTATTACAAATAAAAATAAGCAGGTGTTTATTTTTTTAGCATGGTTTAATTATATACAGGGTGTACCTCAGGGCAACACAACTAAACGTTTCTGAAGAACCATTATTAGTGCTAGTATCGAGGCTAGTATTTAAATCTGTGTTTGAAATATTGATTGGGCTTGAATAGTTTTTTAGATTTTGGTATTTGCTAATCAATTTAAAATGTTCATTTTTTTAAATGTTTTAGCTATGTTAGGATTTATATTGATGTTTGCTTCACTATTTAATAACCCTGTCTATCATATTTCGAATTACTTACATAATATTTTATGTTTATTATATATCTAGAAATTGTTTATTCAGAAGAATAAATAGATTGCATTAAAATGGTATGTAGTAGTTGTAGACTTGTGCTTAGACACAGGACGATATAAAAATCTACTTTTAAACAACTTATATTTTTTTCACTTTCATATATTTTGTGATATTTGACAAACTCCAACATAAAGTACTTCGTTTGTTTAAATAAAGTGTTTTGCAAGAAAACATCGCTAGTAATAAAATACATGTACAGAGTTGGTTTTTTATATATTTTGTCATGCGTTTTCGTCTTTTATTTTTTGAGATAGAGAAGAAGTGTAACACATACGCAACACGAATATTTTGACATATGATGATATATTTTAATGATATTACAAGTAACAAAAGAGCATCGATAGGCTGCGAACATTATATAGAATGTGTTTTTAAATGGGATAGCATATATTTTTTATGACGGTTAAAAAGATCTTCCTGAGAGAATTTATATGCTGACAGATCTCTTTTGTTTCTTTTAACGTCTTTTAACGTTATCTATGGCTATATCTATTTTTATTGTTTTAGCTATATTTTACCGATTTTTAAGGCCTAATAATTCAAAAATGGTTTTGGCCGCATTTAAGAAAAATAACTCAACAACATATTAAAGTTATTTTAAATAGAATTTACAACTTCTGAAAAATGGAAATCTATACATCTATACAATGACATGTAAACTGTGGGCCAAATTAAAGTATCCCCTTTTTTACACTTTAATAACTTTTTCGATGTTCAGCCAATTTCAATAATTTTTTGGTGATAACGTGATGTGTGTACGACACTTCTCAATGCAATTTTGATTTTAATTTTAAAATGGGACAAGATGGACCAAAAATATCTTGACTTTAATCAAGTCAAGTTTTTGAGATCGTAAAAATATAATTTAATTTTTGACTCTCACTAAATAAGGCAGTATTATTTGATAACTTCTAGAAGAAGATACTCTTTGTATATTGACAATAGATTTTCTATTACGTTGCAATTGATTTTTTTTTTGAAAGTTAATATTAAATAATATCAACGGAATCGAAGGAAACGGAACAATACATTAAGTTACAATTACAATTGATCTACAAAAGTACCTTATAAATACGACCTTCTTATTGTTTACCACTTTTATAGTCTCCTACGCCATTCGTATATGAATGCAACAATCATCATGGGAAATCTCTTGCTAACATTCGGTGATCCTTGCTTTGAGCTGATCAACGTGGTGTTTAAATGAACCATATTTTTTAATAAACACCAAATATTATAGTCAGTTGGGTTTAGGTGCGGACTGTTCGTTGGGCAGTGATGGGGTTCAATAAAACTCTCCACAATCCTTACATAAATAATTGTTTGTGATTGTGCTCATATGTCTACCGTCCTGTTGAAACATAATTATTAGTCATCTCGGGATACATGCAGAAAAAAACTGCCTGGTAATTAAATATTCCTTACAGTGTATTACAGTTTTTGTCAACATTTGAATAAAGAGAAATTGAATGATAAGCACAAAGAAAAACAACATGGTGGGAGAACCGCGGATAAATAACATACAACCCTTGTAGAGAGAATTGTTGATGACTTGTAACCAAGAGAAATAGTTTTTTTTATAACCTCAGATAAAGTGCATTTGTTAGAATTATTTTAAAGTTAGATTTTAAGCTGAAATTTCACCGTCAATAACTTACTACAATTATTGTTAAATAGAAGAGGCCAAACAGATAAAAGTTTCTCTTTGACTCTTACGGGGATGAAAAGGGTGAAATTTGATTTTATTTTTTTAAAACAACTCTATTATTTTTATCTTATTTTCTGGAAAAGACTCGGAAAAAGATAAAGTTTACAAGGTGGGTAAAAACCGAGGTTAATACGCTCAAGCAATTTGCTCCTAAATTTGCTCACATTAATTTGTGCAATTATTACGACTGGTGGCACTCGGTGCTGTGTGCCTACACTTTTTAGCATTCATTTTTAGATAATAATAATAGAACCTGTGTTTATATAGTGGCTCCCGAAATCAAGTAAGAATTCTAACGATTTCGATCGTTTTTTTTTTTTGCAGTGAGTCGCCCCTCAAATTACCAGAATTGTTTAGGAGGTCACGCATTTTTTGAAAATTATCCTTAGGCTAAGACGAATTATAATTTTCAACATAAATTCATCACCGAGAAATAATTTACCATAGTATTAATCAAAAATAATAGCAAGGCATGTTTTATAAAAGTTGAAAAATGCTTTTTCGCAAACATTTCTAAATATATATAGCAGAAGTTCTACTACGTCAGGTATTATATTTTCGTCGGTCTGCAAATCATCAGGTTCTCAATGCTTAACTCACTTTGGCAACCATAGTCACCCGAGTGGGAATCCACTGTATTTTTTTTATTTTTGAGGTATTTTATAGTATTTTCTTGTATTTTCATTATTTTCGTTTGGTTGCCATTATTTTGGAGGTATTTCTTGGTGTATTTTCAATATTTTTTGTGGTTTACCAATTTGTTTTTTTTAATTCTCACATATTTTATCCAATATGACTATTGATTCCAAAATTCTCTAAAAAGGTTTAAAGGGAAAATCGGAAGAATAAGATCAGTAACTTTCGCCTGTTAGGTTTTGCTTATGTCATGTCATGTTTTGTAAATGTGAGATATAGAAAAATTATTTGTCCTATGTTGCCTTAAACCTATGATAGTCAAGTTAATCCTGATCTAAATTTAAACCTCTACTAAATAGGGCTGTACATTTTAATTTTGCATTACATTAAAGCCGGGTCTACGTCTTAAGCATGTCTCATTAATTTAGTGTAAAAGTCGGAAGATGTATTTCAGTCACTTCCACATGCTATTATCGTTTTGAGCAGAAAAAAAGCTGCTTATGATGTGTTAAATTTACTAAAATATCGTGGAGTGCAAAATATGCACTTTTTTCTGACACCAAGTTCAATGTAATCGGTTCATCTAAAACTGAAAGAAAAAAAAAGATAAATAGGAAAAAGTTGCGTAATTGCCTGAAGAATATAATGCTTATATTTTCGTCAAACCTTAATTAGGAAAATTCAAGATAAAATCAGCATTTCTATTTTTGAGTTGCTGTTACGCCCCCTAGGGGCCATTTTTCAAACTTTAAGATAATTTTCAGTCAGTTCTCTTGGCCGATTTACCCATAAATATTTTTCCCCATAACTGTGTGAGCAACGGTTACCGATTAATGGCTCACCCTGTATATATATATATATATATATATATATATATATATATATATATATATATATATATATATATATATATATATATATATATATATATATATATATATATATATATATATATATATATATATATATTGTATTAATAAATCTTTTAACCTTGTTAAAAATTACTGTTATTTCAGTAAATTTAACACATAATAAACAGCATTTTTTCTGCCAATACGATAAGAGCATGTGGAAGTGACTGAAATACATTTTCCAGCTTTTACACTAGATAATAATACGTGTTTAAGATTTAGACACGATTTTATTGTAATGCAAATTAAAAATGTACAGCTCTATTCAGTGAAGAGGTTCAAATTTAGATCAGGACTAGCTTGACATATGCAAAAATAGAATAAATAACACAGGGGAACAGTGATTCTGCGGCGCGGGTTCTGAAAGTCGATTTTGAGTAATTGTGTTGCCCCAAATACGAGGAGTATGGGAAAAATCTTAATTGACTCTAGTTTCTGAGATAAAAAAAAGTGTCATATAAATTAAAACAAAAAAAAAATAAAATTATTTATATTGAATATCTATATTTTGAATGCCACCAGCTATTTTATTATGTTATATTAAATTAAAACTAAGCCAATAAAACTGAAATACTAAAAAAAGTTAGTTGTAACGTTTGGTATATGACCGTCTCTTGTATCTTTGTTCTGGGCAATCCCTTTATAACGTCCAGCAGTAATCCGCCATCATATGACGATCCCACCGGCCTTGGTATCTTTCTTCCATTATTTTTATATCCTGATGGAACCGCTCTCCTTGTTCTTCGCTGTAATCGCCCAAGTTATCCGGGAATCGATCCAAATGGCTATGCAAGAAATGAATTTTTATACTCATGTTAGCTCCTAGTTTTTCAAAAGTTTTTAACATCTGTGTGACAATTTCGCAATATTCTGCTGCCTTGTGATTACCCAAAAAGTTTTTGACAACAGATACAAAGCTTTTCCATGCTTCTGCTTCGACCTCATTCATGTGATTTAAAAAGTTCTTGTCTTTTATAAGATTGCGGATTTGGGGACCATCAAAGATACCTGCTTTTAATTTCTCCATGCTAAGGCTTGGAAATGTTTGACAAATATATTTAAAACAATCACCATTTTTATCCAGAGCTTTAACGAACTGTTTCATGAGCCCAAGTTTAATATGAAGTGGCGGAAGAATGATTTTTTCCCGGCTAATTAGGGGTTCGTGAATAATATTGGCATTCCCAACAGTCATATTTTCTCTCGACGGCCAGTCCTTTCTAGTCCAGTGCTCTTGCTTTGCCCGACTATCCCATAAACAGAGAAAACAGGGGTATTTAGTATACCCACCTTGTTGACCTAATAAAAAGTTCACCATTTTTAAATCCACACATACAGACCACTGATGTTGTACAAACAAAATTTTCTCTAAAACCAGTTTAATGTTTTGGTATTCCTCTTTAAGTTTGGTAGAGTGACCTATCGAGATTGAAGCTAATCTATTTCCATTGTGCAGTAAAACACATTTTAGACTTCTTTTAGAACTGTCTATAAAAAGCCGCCAATCTTCTGGTCGGTATTCGGAAAGATCCATTAAATGT
Organism: Kuschelorhynchus macadamiae; assembly: GCA_030620095.1. NCBI lineage: Eukaryota > Metazoa > Arthropoda > Insecta > Coleoptera > Curculionidae > Kuschelorhynchus > Kuschelorhynchus macadamiae. Next base: position 364,156 of record JAUTXW010002914.1, on the reverse strand, counting down.
AGAAGTCCGGAAACATCGTTACAATATACTAAACTATTTTCCTCGGTAAAATACGGAAGAATGTTTTTCTCTCTCGTTCGATAAGATGTTATGTTTACCTCAGGCTGTAGGCACTGTTTTTCTTTAAGTCTTGATGCAAGAAGCTCTGCTGATTTCTTAGACAAATTTAAATCTCGAATCAAGTCATTTAACTCTCCTTGTGAAAAAGCCCTCACCGTTGCAGTTGCACTATAATATTCGAATTCACTTTCACTGTCGCTGTCACTTTGAATGTCCATCATTTCGACATCATCACAAGTAACGTTTGACAAGGTACTAAATATCGGCACTGGCAATGAGTCACTATGCAACACTGGTGATTTAGCCGACTGTATATTTGGAAAAACCCAAGTACGCTTTTTATATTTATTCATACCTTTTATATTCACGGCACAAAAGTAACAATCATCAACATGATTTGATGGCTCACACCACGTCATCGGCACCCCAAATGGAAGTCCTTTGCGTCCCCCTTGGGTCCAGTAGCGAAGTGACTCTACACAAGATTTACAAACTTTATGAGGCACCCACCATTTATCCTGCTGTCCAAGATACTTGCCAAAATATGCTTGGTATGCTTGTTTTACAAAACCGTTAATGTTTCTTTGCTGTTTTTCTTGACAGAATTTTCCACATATGTAGCAAAATTTGTCGGGATGGTTCACACAACTCTTGCGTGAAGAATTCATTGTTATTTTTAAATTTAACACCAACTTAAACGACTTAATGAACAAACTGATATAGTAGCAATTAAAAATACGTTCTTTTAAAAAATTCAGACAGTGACAAAAAAGCACTTGATATCTAATAAAATAATTTTAAACTGACTGAAATGTCACTGTCAAAAAAGATTTGTGCACTCGATTTTATTTCATGGCCCGCTTAGATGCGATAAGTAAAGTCGCCGCGAAGGCAACAAATAAACACTTTTTGTTGCATAGAATAAAAGGCGTTATCGCTAACTGTAAACGAAAGTAGAGTCAATTTAAACAAACAAAATATGTAGTTAGGACTTATTGTGTTTAATGTCACTAAATTTACTACAAAAACTAATGCCGCAGAAAAAAGTTTTTTTTTTGTTCCCCAGTGTAATTCTTCTAAATGTCACATTTACAAAATGTGACTTGACATATGCAAAACCTAACAGGCGAATTTTTTTAATTTCATTGTAGCGATTTTTTATTTAAAGCTTTTTAGAGAATTTTAGAATCAATAGTCATATAGGATAAAGTATGTGAGAATCCAAAGAAAAAACACAAAAAAAGATAATTGAAAATACACTAAGAAATACCAGGAAAATAATTGCAACTAAAGAAAAATAGTAAAAATACAAGAAAATACTAGATTGTGAACAGATTATTTTCTTGTATTTTCTAAAATTGTGAGTATTTTTTGTATTTTCTAGTATTTTCTCGGAGTTTTTGTATTTTCTTATTCTTTTCATGTATATTTTGAAATTGTGAGTATTTTGTATTGTTTTTTCTTGGTATTTTCATGAGTTTGTACACTATTTTCATCAGTGAATTACCCCTCGACATCACCTTCTATCGAGCCTTCTATTTTTCCGTGGTTTGTCTAGCTTCATTATAATAACACAAGCTCGAATACAAACTGCAGCAGTTTCTAAAAGTAAATCATCCTCTATAAGTTTCATTATTGTTTTTCCATCGTACCATTGTATGGGGGACAAAACGCCGGACAAAAATTTTAAACTAGACTTGTGTAAACGGACATGATTCAATTCAAGAATTGTGCAATGCACAAATTAGTTTCAGCAAATTGCTTGAGCGTTTTCACTCAACTTGTGCACTTTATCTTTTCCAGAAATAACTTTTTTCAAACCTTTTTGAATGTTAGTACATCTTTTATGTTTTTTTTTTGGAAAAATTTTTGAATTCAAAATAGCGGCGTCAGCATGACGGACTAATTTTGTGGTTTGTTCAGATTCAATTAAAAATCGGTATGTATAATTTAAATTTTTTAAATTATTAATTGTAAGCTTGAATGCTAATGTCAAAATTCTGTTGAAATTCAAACTTCAAAGCCAAAATTTAAAAAATATTGAAAGTAACAATTTCAAACAACGTACTCTGTGATTTGTTACATTATTGGTATTAATACTTGCGATATTTTAAATGTTAAAGTCAGAAATATGCAATTGATAAACTCAAATACGATCGAGAGCCCAGGGATACAACCGTCGAGACTGACTCTCTCAGTGCCCTGAAGTCTATGAATAACTTTTTTTCTACTCATCCCCTCTTATATGACATCCACAACTTGATTATCAGAGCTGAAATATACCACCCAAACATTTCCTTTATTTGGATTCCGAGTCATATTGGTATTGAGGAATTTGATCGACTTAATAATTAAAAATACATTACCTGAAAGTAACGCTAGTGAAGTGCTTATGGAATTTGTGGAAAAAATTAACAGTAAATGTGAAAGGTGCAGTGAAAACCTGAATATTACAACATTATCTGGTGACAGTTCGAACACTGTGATTGAAAACATAAGCAGCATACGTAAGCTAGAAATATCATTTTTAAAACTGTGTGATCAAAAAGATATTACAATTAAAAATCAACAGATGACCATTGAAACTCTAGTAGAACAAAAAGAGTTGTTAAATAATGTAAATTCGTTACTTAAAAAACAAGATTTTATTTTATCCAGCAAGGCGACATCTATTAATGCTAATAAAAATAACCCCGATTCCGAAATTCAGCAAATCTATAATACTTTGCACCTGACATCTAACAACAGCGCTATGAATCTTCAAAAACCAGCCGATCCACAGCAGGAAAATTCTAACCCTCTGAATCTGCAGAAATCTGCCGTTCAACAGCAGGAAACTACTCCGTGTGCAACATCGAATAGGATGAACACTGCGCGCGGTACCGGAATCGACATACGTACTCGGTCTTCCAAGGAGCTCGCAGATAGGCAACCCAATATATCGTCGTCACTAATGTCTAGGGCAATCATGGAAGCACAACAACAAAATAAAACGGAGGAAATAATAAATTTGACTGATAGTGTTCCTAGTCCTAAATGGAATAAAGTGATGTCTGGCAGAAATAAACGTAAAATAACCGTGGTTGGAACTGGAGCGTTGGGCGTTGGAGTTAAGGAATGTGAATTGAAAGCCGTACCTAGCCTGACATATTTTCATGTTTATCAAATGGACCCTAATACTACTAATAATGACCTGTTAGGATATCTAAAAACATTGTTTCCAGAAGTTACTTCTGACAAACTAAACTCTAAACATCCGGAAAGATATGCATCATTCAAAGTGGGTATATTTGAGAAGAACGTGACGAGATTTTTGAACCCGAGTATTTGGCCTGAAGATACTAAAATCAATGAGTTTTTTTTACCTCAGAAGAAGACCTCAACAAAAAACTAGACTCAAGTGCATCAGGAAATGGCGTTTCAACTAAAAGACCTAGGTTAAAATTATTTCATGTAAATGTACAAGGCCTTGGTAACAAGGTGGATGAACTTTCTATATATTTAAACAAATTTTCATACGATATTGCATGTATCAGCGAGCACTGGTGTAATAAAGATACATTAAGTCTTATTAATCTAGATAATTATAAATTAATTTCTTCTTTTTGTAGGAAAGATCATATTCATGGAGGGGTGTGTGTGTGTGTATGCACGTACCGATATAGAATGTAAAATTATTAACGTTATATCATACTGTAGAGAGCTGAATGCAGAATTCTGTGCTGTGGAACTCCCTAATAAAACTTTAATTGTAACATTATACAGATCCACTTCTGGTGATGGTGAGTTGTTTTTGCAATTGTTCGATCAACTACTGAACGACCTTACCAATAGGTATAGTGAAGTCTTTATTTTAGGGGATTTCAATATAAATTTTAAAGGTGGTTCTAATATCTTAATTGAATTAACATGTATATTAAGTTCATATGGGCTTTATGCTACTATAACAGATTTTACAAGGGTTTTTAATGGCTCTGTAAGCTGTATCGATAATATTTTAACTAATTTAGATCAGGATTCCTTTATCGCAGGTGTTATTGACCCCTGTCTCTCTGACCATTATGGTCAGTTTATAAATATAAACTTGAAAGTGGTTCATACTACTCTGAATCGCAAAATAAGGAAAATTACATCTGCCGGTCTTAGTGGTATAAGAGATTCTCTACAAAGCTGGAATTGGGAAGTCTTTTATAAGGCAAAGTCTGTCGAGTCTATGGCAAATTTGCTTTTAACGAAATGTAGCTCTTTAATTCTTAAACCTTTTCCACTAAGAACAGTCAATGTCCCTAACTCACCTGTTAAATGGTTTAATAACGACCTTAAGGTTAAGAGACAGAATCTCTCCACGGTTAAGTTTATTAGTGATGGGTCATCTAATCCTTTATATAAACGCCTTTATAAGGTTTTACATACCCAATACAAAAAGTCTATTGTCTGTGCTAAAAGAGAGGCATATGACAGTTACATTGAAAAATCCGAAAATAAAAGTAAATGTTTCTGGAAAATAATTAATCACGAAAAAAACCAACAAAAATTTAATCAAAGCAGTAGTAATTTGTCAGCAGACGATTTCAATATTTTTTTTGTATCTGTTGCATCTGAAATCATTAGAAATCTTTCTATTAATCCTGACTCTCAGGAAACGTTAATAAATAATATTCCTGTGACGCCTGGTTCTTTTGTACTTCTCCCTGTACTGGAAAGTGAGGTCTGCAATGCCATCATACTTCTAAAAAAATCAAATAGTCTTGATATATATAATTTAAGTAATAACATTCTTAAGGAAATCAGCTCAATTTTGGTTGGCCCGCTAACACATCTCTTCAATATGTGTATATGTCAAGGTAAATTTCCAAATTGCCTGAAAAAGTCAAGAGTTGTCCCATTATTTAAAAAAGGCGATGTTAACTCTCCTGAGAATTATCGCCCCATTTCTATTGTTCCGCTAGTTGGAAAAGTCTTTGAAATTATTATAAAACAAAGATTAAATAAATACTTTGAACACCATAAAATGTTAAATGATTCTCAATTTGGATTTCGAGAGGGGCACTCTACTGTTCAGGCAGTCGCTAAGGTTGTTGAAGGTATAGTCGAGGGTCTTGAAAGGGGGCAGCATATGGGCCTTACCCTGTGTGATCTTAGCAAGGCCTTCGACTGTGTTTCACATCAACTCTTGCTTTTGAAGCTATCTAGGTATGGCATTAGGGGATTGCCACTTGATTTATTGAGCTCTTATTTGACAGATAGAACCCAATGTGTATCTGTTGGCGAGGACATGTCTAGTTTGCGTGGTGTGGGTAGTGGGGTGCCTCAGGGCTCTGTCCTGGGGCCCCTACTGTTTATAGTATACATTAATGATTTATTTTTGCATTTGTTACCTGACATGTGTGTATGCTATGCGGACGACACCTCTCTGATGTCTGATGCCGACACAAGGGAGCGTTTGGATGCAAAGATGCTTGAAATTAAGGACAGGGTCTATGTTTGGTTCACCCAGAATAATTTAAAGCTTAACATGAATAAAACCCAGGAAATAACTTTCTCAACTAAAACAAATGATGCACCTAGTACAAGTGTTAAAGTGTTGGGCTTGATAATTGATAATAGGCTTAACTGGAATTCTCACATTTTGGGTTTAAAGGCCAAGCTTGATTGTTCTGTGTTTGTGGTGAGGAGACTGAGAGATTTGGTGAGCCGGTCTTTTAACTGTGTATTACTCTTTGTTTCACTCTCATATTTCATATGGAGTTCACCTATGGGGAAATTCCTCAAACGCCTTGTTAGGTTACAGAAGAAGGTTGTCCGAATAATTGCAAAGGCCGGCTACCGGGATCACTGCAAATCATACTTTATGAATTTTGAAATTATGACTGTACCATCACTGTATATTTATTATCAGCTATTGGAAATTCATAAAAATAAAGATAATTTTCAATTTAATTCTTCATATCATAATTACAAAACTCGTACCGCCAATTTAATTAGACCTCCTAGATATAGACTAGATAAAACCTACAAAAACTCTTTAAACATTTCTCTATATAATATTTTACCACGTTCTATTACGGATTCTATTTTAGGTAGGTTTAAATCAATTTTGAAAAAATTTCTTATAAAAAATGCGTTTTACTCGGTGAGTGATTACATGCACACCCTCTCCAGTGATTGTGCTTCAATAGAGACGTTAGTTTCTTAAATGTTTTAAGTTTGTTCGTTTAACCTACATGTTTTTATTTTTACTGTTATGTAATTTACCATTTATTTTTTATTGAACAAATGACGTGCTACAATTGTAAATTTTTTGTATCAAAATGTAGTCAAATAAAATTTATCTTATCTTACTTTATCTTATCTCATATATATATATATATATATATATATATATATATATATATATATATATATATATATATATCATGTTGTTCTGGATTTAGCAACAGTATATTCGAATATCAGATAGGCACTGAACTATAAAATTCTCGATAAATTTTGACCATACGCGGTGTGTATACGCTCGTATAAAAATTAGGTTTGAAAAATAGAGGAGATACACTGAGCTTTAAATATATTTTTATGTATATTAAATCATTTACTCTGGGAGCTGCTTTGCTTTCGATTATGTCACAGGGGAACCTCCTGCGATCATGATTTCTGAGCCTCTACCCTTATCAGGCAGGCTTGTAACCAGGGAGATCTGAAATAACAGATTGCTCGATATGACAAAATCGAAAACGAAACGTCTCTCATACATATATATACATATATATATATATATATATATATATATATATATATATATATATATATATATATATATATATAATATAAAGCCTATGTTCTTTTCTTGACGGCCAAATTTTTGAGATGTTCACTATTCACAATACTAATACCTATGTCAGTGCCAGTACTTTAAGTTTTAGCACACTAGTGCTAAGTAGTGTAGTAAGTATAAACAGTTTATATCATCTGCTGATGATATTAACTTATAGGTTAGCGAAACGCGCGTCCAGAACGTAACAAGTTGTGGTGTAGTGTGGTTAGAACTCTTGTATTTTGATTTATCTTCCACTACAGGTTCCAGTGTTAGGACCTAATACTTACGTCACTACCAATATTTTAAGCTTTATTACACTAGTGAAAATGGCAAATAAATGTAACGTCAACTTGAGTAAGTATGTATGTACTTACATATACATATGTGTCATCAATAACACAAATATGTAGAGTGATAATATGAGTATTTTGATAATGATAACACTGGGCCAAATGAATAAAGTTGTAGCAAGTGCTTCTGCTAAAATTTTTTGAGAAAGATTTATGTACACAAATATCAGAAAGAGTTGGCATTATAGTAAAAGTATTTGCTACCTTTTTATTCATCTGGGACACTATTTTCACAAGAATTAACTTTCAGTTATATGTAAGTAATATTCGACTATATCTCTGATAGCATTAAGTTTTGATCTTTTACAAGTTTTTTTTTTAAATAAACCAGCAGTTTAAACTCCAAAATGGAACTTTGTCATTTGTCAAAAGTTGAAACTTCACGAAAGAGTTTACACTTGCAAAATCCACCCTTAAACCAATGACTAATCACCATTAAGGACTTCAGTTTGCAGGCTGAGTTGAAACTAAAACTGGTAAATACGATTTTTGAAAAAAAAATTCACTTTGTGTATTAGTAGCAGATTTTATAGTTGGGGTTGCGGGAAGAATTTCAATGTATATGTTGGAAACGCCTATTCGAAAAACTGAAATATATATATACATATACATAAAAATTCTTCCTACTGTTCCATTTATCAAATCTCTTCACTGGTATAGCCAGAAAAAAATGAGCCCTGTTCCAAATACAAGTGATTAAAAAAGGAAAACGTGAAGAACAAGTAACTAAAAAACGCCAAGAACAAGTAACTAAAAAACGCGAAGAACAGGTAACTAAAATTCAACTTCTTTCCGCGCCTTTGGCGATATTAATAAACCCTTCCAATTCAAATTCATATAATTTTAAAATCTAGCTACTGTCAAAGTTTTAACATAGAACAAAGTTTGATAGATCTCACAAGACGATAACTCGCTGCCTTATAAAAATCAAAAGTGTTACTTCTGGCGTATTCTTTGAAAACATGGCGTACTTGTTAATTTGTTGGGCTGTTAGACGCGGCAACGCATGGTCTTGTTTTTCATCGTAAGTAACTTTCAGTTGTATATGCTTATACTCTTGTCTGTACCATAAAGTGTATTTTTAATACAAATTTGAATTGCTTCTTGGGGTGGGAGGCAGCTGCCCCTCTGCCCCACCACCCTTGGCTACGACATTAAATCTCCTTATAATATACAGTGTTAATTTCGAAAGCCCGCAGACATCGTCATAAGTTAATTTTTTGAATTTGTATTCTGGGTAGTTCATAAGGGAATAAAATCGAGTGGCCCGCTCGCATGAGACACTCTGTACGTCATTCTTAAGTTGTCTCTATAAATACAATGTAGCTTTATATTTATGCCTCTCTTGAATTCGAATATTTGATAAATAAATTAATTTTAAATCATGGGTTGCTATGTCCAATATAGCACCTTCTCATGATCCTAAACCTTATGCTAAACAATATATTGGAGCAGATATTCTACTATCGCATTTACGAGTATGTCCTCTTTGATATTAAGATATCAAAAAGTTAATCTTCTGTTTAACGATGTTATAACTACATTCACCGCGGTAAATAAGCATTAAAATAACGTAAGTAACCTCTTTCGGTTTTCTTGTGTTGCTAACCGTGTATACGGGACTTAACGGGGTTTGTCACTCTGTATCTCTGCAGACACCAATACCCGTTTTATAGATTTGTTATTTAAACAGTTACTTTTCGAGTATGGGATCAAATTACCTACAAGTATCTTTCTTGTACCGTATAATTAGATAAAATGTGCTGAAATAATTTTTGGTCGGACTGTTTAGGCTAAGTTTTTATTTTTACTGTTATGTAATTTACCATTTATTTTTTATTGAACAAATGACGTGCTACAATTGTAAATTTTTTGTATCAAAATGTAGTCAAATAAAATTTATCTTATCTTACTTTATCTTATCTCATATATATATATATATATATATATATATATATATATATATATATATATATATATATATATATATATATATATATATAGATATTCTTTCGTTTCTCAAAGTCTTTCCAGCAGACGAATAAAATTTGTGGATTTATGGCAGTCATTTCACATTAATATTGTATCCATTGTATTAATTGTTTGTTGAGAGGATGTGTTTGTGTGCGTTATTCTGCGCCTGTACAATAAAACTTATTTTTAGAAAAAGAAAAAATCTTAAAAATATCGAAATCTAAAGTAAGGCTATTTTAATCTCACCGGATGTCAAAAACTGGTTTCCAGATACAATTATAAATCACTTCATCTCTCTTTTTTCCTTGGTCCTTGACCAGAACATTTTTAAATTTAATTGTATGTTTTTCAAAAAATTGACGGGTTTACCTATGGGGTTTTATCTGTCCATTTCGCATTTGAAGTATTTATCAATCACTTAGAGAGTAAAGAAAAATCATTTTGTACGCCATCTGGCCACTTGCAAGAATATGTGGATGATATTTGCGTGGTGTGGAACGGAAATGGTCAAGACTTTTCTGATCTTTGTGAACACCCTACACAGCAAAATTACCTTTACTTTAGAAAGAGAGTCTCGGAAAGCTGCCTTTCCTAGACCTATTGCTTATAAGAAACGGTAGCTGAATAGAGTTTTCCACATACACATAAATTTGCAGCTTTTAATTCCGTCTTTTATAGGCTTTTTAAAATACCGTCTGTAAGGAGGCATTTCTGGAAGAACCAAACACCATTAAGCAAATAAGTTTTAACAAAGGTTTGTAAAGGATTCTACAAACAAAACAAAAATAAAATGTCGTTCAATGTTATTCATGCTGTCTCCACCAATAACTAAACTTTTAAAACAATTACTTATTTTTGGAAATATTTCAAAATAATTAGCCAAAATCTTTAAAGGGTTAAATATTTCTATCTCTTTTAAAACCCTCACTCAACTCCAAAAACATTTAGTCACAACGAAACTTAAGCCCGAATAACTCTCAAAATCGTATAAAAGACAGTCAGGAAGGAAGATCTCAATCGGAGTTCAAGAATAGGTTCAGTTGGTTAGTAAAAATAAAAATACAGATGTTATAGAGTGAAACTTAGTATTTACTAACCATTTTTTATCTTTGGGCCACCAGTTTTCTACATTGAATTATGTAACAGTTATCCACGAGTGCGGAAAGGTTAGAAAATTAGTGTGGAAGTTGTTGGTGGCAAATATAATGAAATTTGTATAATCCGAGGACAAAATTGTTTGGGCTCGAATATCTTTCAAACGCTATTTTATTGTGCTGGCGAGGGTAACGTTGAGTAATTTTTTAAAACTAGTATTCCATATTAAATTTTTTAAAAACCATACTACATTAATACAAGAAAACTGTTGAAATTAATGATTCCAAATTTATTTTGCCAATGTTTTGAAAATGAACTACTGTGAATCGGAAATTTGACATTGTTTTTATCCTGAAATGACATCGATACTGCTGAGAGTTAAAATTTATAAACCGAGCACATCTCTGTTACTCGGAGAGCTAGGGAACATTTTACTTACATCCTTTGTAAATGTATGAAACTAGTAGTATTAGAAATTGTAGGAGTGTGACAAAAACTTGGACAAAAATCATCATTTGGGAGATCCTTACGATTGCAAAAAAAACGATGAAATTACGTCATTTTCGGCTGATTGTTTGAGGGGTAAGTGGTAACGTAACAATAAGTAATAAAAAATAATGTCAGATGTTTTTACCATGTTTTTTTATGACGTAAATTTTGAACGGAGTATACAAGCCTTATATTAGAAGATAAAAAAAATACATACAACAGTTTAGAGGTTTTCTCTGAATCACCAGGATTTGCTAAAAAATAAATATGGAATATAGTTTAATTAAATGGGTCTCGTCTTGTCGATATTATAGATATAAAGGTTTGGTAGCTTTACCTTTAAAGACAATCAATAAAATTTACAAAGAGGCATTTACTCTACATTTATGTGTTAAAATGTTCTTTCTCTTCCTAACGCTTTGCCTCTTATTGCATTATTTTTGCCAATTTTATCGGTTACCTATATTTAAAGATACAGGTATCAAATAAAAAAATCATTTAATGAAACTATATTATACAGGGTGATGCATTTAAACTAACATTCAGTTGTTTATTTTTTTAGCAATATCGGTTCAGGTAAAACCTTAACACCCGTATTCACTAAAGAGGTTTAAATTTAGACTATATCTAATTTGATAGATTTAAAGTGATAAAATGAACAACTGAACAAATTATTTTTCTAAATGTCTCAATTTCAAAATAACAGTGACCTAAACAAAACATAAATGGTGAACTAAAAGTTTCAACTGCTATGGCGATTAGATCAGGTCTAACTATTAAACTTTTTTAGTTAATATGGAGGTAAAACTTTTTAAAATCTTTTAAAATCAAGTATGTATTTTAGACCCAAAATTTATATATGTCATATAAAAGGTGTAATTTCATCGTTTTTTTGCAATTTAAACAGACTCCCCCACACCGTTCTACCACCCAGCTATCAGACGATGGTTTCCGTCATACTAAGTCAAATGCTCACTGGCTTTTAAACTGTGATAGTTAAATAATTTTAAGAACAACTGAGGTGCCGACAAGTGGGCGAATTTCTCCAAGAGCAAACGTATACATTCGTCGTCCATATACCTTACGACCACCCTAAGCGAACGCATGCGTTCCTTACCATGGGATCGTATTCGTTCGCCAAGAGAGTACGGGTGGGATGCACTGACACTTAGTTAGCTAAACCTTAATTTTTTACTACACTTTAGCCTTAGATTGGTTTGCTAAAGTCCTCCTCAGCCGTGACAACTTGTGGCAACAATGTAAAATTAGTAAGGCCCAGCCGTTATTTGTCATTAGTGTTTTGTAATTGTTTTAAGTTCCCGTTTGAAGATATGCCAGCAGATACTGAAATCACGAGATTGTAGATGTAGGAGGTATGTTTTGTAAAGATGCAACGAGCTAGAACTGTCAGCGCTTCCGGATGGTGAAATAGATTTTATATAGATTTCACTTTAAGGAGTTTCATATTAAGCAATTTACAAAACTTTATTTATAATTTGTTAAATACTTTGCTGTTTCTATATTTTTTACACTGATTTGAATGTCTTCTAAGTGTTAAGTTAAATATATACACTTAGGTAAATACAAATTTGTTAACATCCATTTATTTAAAAAAATTAAGCCTGAGATGTTCGAATTTCAGACTCATTCGGCTGAAATAAAATAAAACATCAACACTTTTTGAATTCGAACAAAATACAACAGTGTCTTATCTTTAAGAAACTTTTCATTTTGTCACTTGTCTATTGAGTATATGGGTAATAAAATAAACGAAGTATTTCGCAGTGTTCGTACCCCACACAGAATACAGATCTTTTGAATTTTACTCTCTTTCCGTCTTCTAGTTCTAGAATTCCAGGTAATTACAATTTGACATTTGACGATCGGGAATCGTTTGTCGCACAGAAACCGGAAAAATAAATAACGCAATATAAATGACCGAAGGGATTTTCGGAACTTGTGATCCACTTATTAGAAAGCAGACCAAAACGGTTTTTTATTCTTCCAATCATAAATTTTCGAAATCTTCATTTTACATGGTCAGTTTGTACCCAAAATTAAAAAAAAAATCTGAAATTACTAGCTTATTTGCCAGTTTAATTGCTTGATTACTAACCAACCCTGATTAAACAAATGCTTCGCTTACCAATCACAACATTTTAGAGTGCGCTCGTATTTCAAATATGATTTTCGATGTTTGAGGTGTGATTTTATGGCTTTAATGATAGTTTATGGCTTTCATGATCGTTTATGCCTTCAATAATGGTTTTATCGGCGAATCTGATCTAACCTAATAGCACAGATGCACTTAACAGTATGGTTTGTTAAAAAATTCTGTTGACGTGCTACCGCGCGCTTTCTTTACGGCAAACCTAACATAAACGCATTTTTTATTTGAAATGCATCAAGCTTATTAGCACAGGAACGCTAACTAAAAAGTAACTTAGCGTTAATTAAGTGGGGTTATTCTAAATTTTATACATTTCTCAAAAGCCAACATTTTGTAAAAATAACTTCAGTTTTTCTATGGCACAATCTTCATTTAACGTAGATGTTAGGTTACTTGGTATTTTGCACAAAATTCTTTGATTAGCAAACAGGACAGTTTATCAGGACGTGTTTTAACTCGTGTTTTACTTAAAGATGAACTTTAAACTTTGGACTCTTAGCTTGATAGCACTTTGAGATGAGATAACCGTGAGAGAAGGTAGTTTGACCAATACGTAGTCGAGTCACTATCACTTGCCGTGTTTGGAAAGTTTAATTTTTGTTGTTACCGGCTTAACTTCTAAAAGTTTGTTAGCAGATTCCGGCCACTTATTATGTCACGATTGGAGCACTTTATTTATAAAAAAGGTTTTTATATCCGTCGACACACATTTGTTTAATACTTTAGAATATTCACTTGTAACTTTTTGTTTGGCAATAATGTCAGCTTTTTCATTTCCTAGTATGCCTATATTGGACGGTATCCACATAAAGACCATATTTTGGTTTTCTTGGTGCAGGTTATAAATTTCCTTTTTTATATATTTTTAGGGCTTTTGATAAAAATATGAATACTATTTTAATACTTTTAGATTTCTCAAAAGCGTTTGACACTATTAATCATAATTTACTTATTTCTAAATTAAAATATTACTGGTTTAATGAGTAGTCTGTCCTTCCTGTTAAATCATACTTAACGAACCGGTCTCAAACTATCTTTTCTGAAAACAAATATTCTGATCGAGCGAAAATAACTTCTGGTGTACCTCAAGGGTCCGTCTTGGGCCCATTGTTGTTTCTTATATATACATCTGATATTTTAAAAGCTGTAACGTGTTGCAAAGTACAAGCTCTTGCTGATGATACTCAGATTTATTGCTGTTTTGATGTAAGTGATCAGGTAGATATTGAATCGGCTATTAACAGTGATTTAAAAATAATAAATGAACTTTCTGAGAAACATAATTTACATTTAAATCCCTCAAAATCTAACCTGTTGGTGTTTGGCAATAAAAATAAAGTCAATTTTGTAAAAGGTAACTTGAGTATAGCAATTAATGGTTCCAAAATGAATTTTGTTGATAATGCCAGATGCGCAGCTAAGGTTTAAGGAGCATTTAAAGCAATTGTTTTAAAAAGCTTATAATTTGTTATGGATGTTGTGATGTACAGTAATAGACATGCTTTAAATAGAAAACTTAGGAGGAACTTATGTGAGTCTCTTGTTCTATCTAATTTTTCATATTGCGACTTTTTATATGGGTTTTGTCTGGACCAGGAGAGTCGGTCTCGTATACAAAAAATACAAAGTAACTGCCTACGATTTGTTCTTGGATTAAGAAAATATGATCACATTTCACATTTGTATAAACAAGTAAACTGGTTACGAATGGATGCTCGTAGAAACCTACATTTTCGTAGTTTTTTTAATTAAATGTATTAGTGATTCTTCCGCCCTGGTTTCTGTTCACGAACAATTAATTTTTCGTGGTGAAATACATGGAAGAGATGCAAGAGGTAGAAATAAATTAACTATGCCTCATCACCATAGCGCCATGTTTCAGAGATCTTTTTCATACAATGCTGTTCGATGTTATAATGCGCTTCCTGTCGAATTTTTAAATTTAAAAGTGCCGGTATTCAAAGTAAAAGATAGGAAATACCTTTTTGATTTGCAGAACACAAGTAATTTTGTTTATTAAAATAATAGTTGACTGTCAGGGGCACAATTTTATGATTTATAAAAGATCTATTCTTATTGCACCCAAACTTTATTAATTATATAAAAACGCCACTTCTTACCATGACTACTGTTAGATTAGATTTAGAATATTCTTTGTCATTGATTGGTTCAGTAGCTATAAAGCTATACTGCGCCAATCATCGACATGCAAAATTTGTTGTATGTATTTAAATATTTTGTACATTTTCTGAATAAAAGGCATTTATTATTATTATTATTAGAACCGCAAGTGGATGTTCGAAATAAATTTGTTGGATTATTTGTATAGCACTAAGTGAACTCGTTAAGAAAGTGCTTTTTATTATTATTTTTAACATAATATATGAGGCTCTGCAATATGACATAGAATTCTCATGTAGCGTTGTTGCTGTAGCTAGGTAACTTATATAGTATTGTAGTATTTGGTGTAACCAATGCTGCTCCGACTCTTTTATGTTCCGAGTGAGAAGGTGAAACCGTGTTCTTTAATCCGGTTTTCTGTTATAAGTACGGCCTGTTGCATAAGACTTCTAATGCGCTGAATATCTTTCCGTTTAACTTATAATATCAAGTCGTCTGTATAGATTCTACCTTTAACTGGAGACTCATTATCTTTAATCATATCATTTATTGCTAAAGGTTGCACTTAGCACGAAACCCTGAGGTATTCCGTTTTCTTGTAATTTTTTGTTTGATATACACCCGTTGACCCTGATTTGAAAGCATCTTTTGTTTAGGAAATTACTGATAAATGCAAGCATATTTCCGGTAATATGCTACAGCTCAAGTTTCTTTAATATGTAGTATCGCCACGTGACGTCATATGCACTTTTATGGTCAAACAGTACTGCTGGAAAACTCTGCCCATTTGCAAAAGCTTCGTCCATTTGCTCCTCGAGATCGACCATATTATCTAAAGTTAAACGATGTTTTCGAAATCCACTTTGTTCTGTGGACAGTAACCGGTTTGCTTCTAAGAATCAGATAAGGCTTTTATTAACTTTTTTTCTAGTCTGCTCTGTACATGTATTGTTCTTTGGCATTTTTAAATTTAACAAACTCTTCGCTTACATTTTTATCGCTAGCACAATCTTCATAATAAGAAACAAAGATTTTAGCAATATCATTAGTTGAGGTAGCTGTTGCTTGTTTATATTCAATTTTAGTTATTCCTCTGTAAGTTCTTCTGCCCGAGATTTTCCTTATTTTGTTCCATATCTAAATTGCTGAAGCGTTAGTTGTGATAGTTTGAACATAATTTATCTAAGATTTTTTCTTAGTCTCTGACAGTGTTTCGGGCAACTGCTCTCATATTTCTTAACTGAATAAGGTTTTCTAATATTCTTTGGCGTTTAAATTTATTGAAAGCTTGTTTCCTGGCTTTAATTGCTTGTTTACATTTTACATTCCACCAGAGGACTGTACTGTATTTTGTTTTGTTTCACCACAGGCAGTTGTGATAGTTTGTTCAGATTGATTTATCAAGGAGGCAGTATTATGGGAGTCTTCAAATCTGGATACATGATCTTGGACAAATAATTTTTAAAAATCCTAGTTGGCGTTTTTTATGGTCCTTCCTCATGGAGTGGTTTTGTTTATAGCTTTTTGTGTATCTATAATTTTCACTGGAAAGTGGTCACTTCCCACTTCCATATAAAACTTGTAGTATTTCCCATGGTATGGTATGGTGCTAAAGATGGCTCGCAAAATGATATATCAATAGCTCAAGAATCGCCAGAATTTAAAATTAACCTGGTATTCTCTTCAGTGTTTAAACTTAGATCGTTTATGACTTCTGCTATATTTAGGTCCCACTTTAGACTTTAAACTTCCGCAATATATGCCCGTTTACATACTATACTATGAGTTTAGAGGCTGAAACTTGTTGGATAACATTAACTAACTCTGCTGAAATATCTTGATTAGGTGGTATGTAAATATTACAAATGTTTACTCATGTTGATACAGATATAGAAATTGCTTCTGCCTCGAAATTAGTGTTATGTGATATTTCTTTTGTTTCTATGCTATTTTTTGCATAAATAATTAGACTAGCTTTACCCTGAATAGTTCTATTTTTAGTATATGCTTTATAGTTTTTTACGTTATGCATGTTGCTATATTTAAAGGTGACTTTCTTGGAGATAAATAGTTGGGTTGTGTTACGAGACAAGTATCTTAAACATTATTATAATAACTTGCAAAAGTCCATTATATACAATTATATATTATACTAAATATATAAATATTTAAAGCTTAAAATTAGAAGTTGTAAAAGTGTCTTGGGATGAATCACTTTCAATTTCAGACAATGATAATTCGAGTTTCGTACATCTCGATTTAATTACTCGGTCTTTTAGTTTCGGGTAGATTTTTTATAATATTTGGCAAAGTAAGTGTAGGTCTTTCGTATAACCTATTGCCGCACTAACTGCGTCAGCTGACCCTAGTGTATTGTCCAAGAGGTCTATGGTTTGTTCAAAGTTTAGTCCAAATGAAGGGGATTTTGTTTTATCGTATTTCTTTATTGGATTCAACAATTCTTCTGTGGATTTCTTTTCAAAAATTTGTTTATGCTTTTTTAATTGTCAATATCTTGTGGTGGTTTAACAAACTGTATCCCTAAACCTTTATTGTCAACTGAGAGAGGTGGAGTCTGAATATCTGAAAATAGTAATTTATTTCATACTGCCTACTAAATCTACTTTCCCTGTACTGATTTGCAGCCAAATCGAACATTACAGTACCATCACGTGTAATGTGTGGAATAGCAACACTGCCATGGTATTGTTATTAGTAAGGAATTATTTATCAGGTATGGCTTTGACTTTTTTTCACTTAAAAATATAAGAGATAAATAAGAATAAGAAGAAAGAAAATATAATATTTGATTTTATTTATTTGACAGTGACAAGCAAAAGACAATCATAATTAGCTATGGAAAACGAATGTCTATAACATCAATAAAGTGATACGATTGTTAGACTGCCAACTAATATTTCTTAAATTTTAATAAACAAAACTTTTTAATCATTTTAAAAAAGATTATAAAGACAGTATGAAATAAAATATTAGGTGATACTCGTCGGTTAGGTGTTATTACAGTACTCGTTTATATTCCAGACTGGGTCCTATGTCGCTTCGTCCATAAAACAACTCAAACTGTAATAAGTCATCTACCGGACGTTTAACGTAAATTAGTATTACATTGTAAGTGCGGCAGGTGATTTATTACAGCACGAGTTGTTTTGCGGACGAGGCGACAGGAGCCGAGTTTCGAATATAAACGAGTATTGTAATAACACCTAACGAACGTGTATCTTATAATATTTTATTTCATACTGTCTATAATCTTTCTTAAAATGATTAAAAAGTATTATTTATTAAAATTTAAGAAATATTAGTTGGCAGTCTAACAATCCTTGAACGATGTTACAGCCATTGTTTTCCATATCTAATTATGATTGTCTTTTGCTTGTCACTGTCAAATAAATAAAACCATTTTATTTCTTATATTTGTAAGTGAGAAAATGTTAAAGTCAAACTTGACAAATAATTGCTTCTTCATACAACATGGTAGTGTTGCTAGACAACACATTACGGTATCAAATACTGTAATGTCATATTACGATATCAGATATTGTACAGTACAGGGTAAGTAGATTTACTATACAGTATGAAATAAAAGTCTTTTATTATACCCACCGAGATTTTTTCAGATCTTTACGTTTCAGGGTCCGTAGAAGCCAAAAAAGATGTTTTCTCAATTCCGTCGGTTTTTTACGCAACATATTAAAAAACTACTGACTTGACTTCAAATTTTGGTCACAAATTAAAGTTTATATGGGATGACCTGGTAACATTTTGGTAAAAATATAATATGGCGATACAAAATGGCGGTCTAGTGGAATGTTAAAAAAATGATTACTAAAAACTAAAATTTAGCTCAAATTTTGCAAATAATCAAGTATTATGTAGAAGAAATCAACTGGTAAAACTTTGGTACAAATACAGGATGGCGAAACAAAACGGTGCCTCAACAAAATATTTAAAAATATAACCTAAAAATCAACTTATTGGATTGTTTTCAATTTTCAGCAAAAATTAACTATGGTATAAAGATGAACTGTTAAAATGTTGGAACGAATCTATTAGTAAAAGAGTGAAAAAAAAACATTGAGGTAGCAATAGTTATTATGTTACAAATTTAACCATTCATAATAGGTACATCAAACCTATATAGTTTTTTGATATTTATTTTTATTCTGTAATAGACATTTTGTATTACGTTATTCGAGTATTTTTTTTCTTTACAACAGTCTGATTTTCAGGACAACAAATGTTTTCATTTAACACTATATTACATAACAAACACATGAGCCGTCGTTAATTATTAAACTAGTTGTCTGTACTAGTTGATTCTTCGTTAATTAAACCATTTGTCTGCACTATAATTAAATATTCTATCTTCTGATAGGTTAAATATTCCTAGAAAAGTCTGGCCTAATCAGAAGGTGTCAAGGCTAATACTATTTTTTAACAATATATTACATTTTTACCAGTTTACTTACTTTTTTATTTTTACTTTTACTTTTACTTTTTGTGTATTACTTTTACTTTTTGTGTAAATTTTAACTAGTTGATACTTACTTTTTTAAATTTTACCAGTTCATCTCTATTCGACACTTAATTTCTGTAGAAAATTTCTAGTCATTTGAATAAGTATATTTTAGTATTGATTTTTTAAAACATTTGTTGTTGCTTTATATTGCATTCACCCCTATAAAACACTTGATTTTCTTGCAAAACTTGAAGGCAATTAAGTAAGTAGTTTTTTGATACCGACTTTTATACAATTTATTAGGCTGTCATTTTATTTTGCCATAGGGGATTTCACCAGTTCATGCTCACATAACCCATAATTTTTTTAGCAAAACTTGAAGCTACACCGGGGGGTAACCGTTAGCGAAAATGTGTACACTAATACATAATTGCTTTGGAATACACGTAAAATACATGGAATACATGGAAAACATGACGGACTACATTGGGTTACATAGAATACAAGGAATATATTGTTTGCTATCACCATAAATATATTTTCACTTTATTTAAAGCAGCCTCTCTTAAAATAAATGTATTGCATGTATTTTTTTTAATTTGGCTGGCAAAGTCATGTAGATTTTATTCAAAATCCATTTTGTTTTTCTACTTGAAATGAAAATCACTATGTACCACAGTCTTACTAACTATTTTCTACTGAGTAATATAACATACATTTGAGTTAATATTAATTAGTAAAGGGCGGGCGACGTACGATTGTAAGGAGAACAGGGTCGGCACCTTTATAGCTTACCTTTATACTGATCCTTAAGAATTTATCGAATATCAGTATCAAATTTGTACCTCACACTAAGCAGTGTCTGTTTTCTTTTATTATTTATACCCGTGTTGATACGTATTATGACTAATATTTGTCTGTAAGTATCTGAATTTAATTTACTAGTCCTGAATACAGCGCAAAACCGTGCCGAAACAATCAATTTGTAGTAAATAAAACTTTGATTCAGTTATTCAGTGATTAGTTATTTGTATAATATAGGTGCATGTATTTGTAAAAATGTAAAATAAAAGGAATACAACATTAAAGTAAAATTATTTTCTAAAATCTATCTACTTTTTAAATCTATTTTTAATATCTCTAAATACAAACATTAGTGTAACAAAAAAACCTAAAAAAATAACTTCATAGGGATAAATAGTTACCTATTTTGGAACTTTAAAATCCACGACATTACAGCTATATCTAAATACAGATAAGAGGCTAAATCTAGCTATTCTTTTTTTACAAAAACAGTGCATATTTTTATGCACTAAATTTTTATTTCATAGCAACTTCGCGAACAATTTTGTAACGTTTTCGAATTTCCAACCCATCTGTTCTTCTTAATTTAAAAAGCCAATTTCCAACTATGTTCTGTAGGACCGCAAAAGATACATTTTTTATACACTTTCGCTATATCATCAGTCTTAGGCCAGACAAAATATTCCAAATCATCTTCTAAAAATTGTATGAGGTATTTATTGGCATTCCCAAAATTGTCCTAAGTTAATTTGTTGAGGTTTAAATATCTGAAGAATTTTCGGCTGAATCCTCTGTTAAATGCGTTGCCAAGTTTTTCATTTCTTTATCTTCTTCAGGCGAAGAACTCGTCAAAGCACTGTCATTAGAAGCTTTCATAGTTTTTTTTTTTAGTTTTCTTTTCAGTGTTTAGCTATAATTCTTTCCTTTTAAGTTTAGGAACTGAATGTTTTTTGCGGTCAACTTGTTACTTCTCGAGTTACTTCCGTAAAATCTCTTTAAACTATCGGTGCTAACTCTACCTGAAGACCCATCAAAGTAACCAACAATATGAGGATTTTTTAATGACAAGAATTTTATCTTCCGTGATAACTTTTAAATAGGCTGAGTCTTCTGGTAAGTCTAAGTCTGTAAATTTATCAGAAAAGCTTCTTAGCCCCAGCGATTCTACTGGCGATTCTCTCTTCTGACTCGGATTCTCCGGTTGAGGGGATATTGTCATCGATTTCAATTTCAGTGGGTTTAATAATCGGGTCAATATCACTGATATTTGATAATAAGTCACTAATCATATAGTCCTTGTTCTCTGAATTGAACCCTAAGGTTCGAGTATCTCGAAGAATACCGTGAAGAGTATTTCCGATACAGGAGTCTATATTAACTGACCTTATTTCTTTTGCAGTAATTGAAACAGTCTTCCTAAAATATTCGTGTTTAGTCGCTTGTCTCTTTTTAACATAAGTTTTTTATTCTTCCTGAGGAAAGCAAAAGTGGCCGTTAATATCACATTATGTCGTTGGTAGTTTGAATTCTATCTATGCAATGCATAAATAATTTAATACTAAAATTGATCACTGTGGAGAAGTTTGACGTCATTCGAAATAACTTTTCGGAAGACTAGCTACTACAGAGCGGAAGGAACAAATTGTGGGGATGGATTATTTCACCTTGTATTTCACTAATTGCAAGCAATGTTTTTAAGTCGGTAACATGTTTAATTAGTGCATGACCATTAATTTCTACGTGCATGTGTAACAATTACTAGATACAAAGTCTTTTATTGGATACTCAGATCTTTTTATATAGGCTTTGCAAATACGCAAAAAATACCGCATACTATATTCTTTAAAGTCTGGATGCTCTTCTTAGAGACGCGTCCAAAAATCATTTCAATATGAATTTCATAATTTTTAGCTACATTATAGTGCCTTCGCTATTTGGTCTGTCCTTTAAGTGCAGTAATACTTTACCAGAACACATTTTTTCGGCAGATGCGAACTTCATCTTATCTTTTGCGGTAAGGAGATGTTTGCCTTTTTTATATTTTTATAAGAGTAGAAATCAACGCTTGCTTTTTATGTCGGCAATGGATAGGAATATATAAGGTTTTAAAAGTCTTACACCCAGTTTAGTTAAAATATGAATAGTGTCCTGTGCATAAAAACTTTTTTGTACGGTAATTTACGTGAAATCACGTCCTTTCATTGTCATATTTCGATGTCAACCCTGAATGTATGTACATAGCTTTAAGGTTTTGGGGTATCTCCATCCGAAGAGTACCCTAATACTTTAATTGTTTAATGTGTCATCGGGTTGTCTCCGTAATATCCTTCCAACGCCGAATTACATCACCATAAGTAAATTTATTGTCACTTCCAAATAGGGTAAGGCAAAGGACGACGCGTCAGCTTCCATTGGCTGAGCTGCGGCGACATGTGCATACGTCGCTTTTACTCCAGTTTTGTAATAATTTTCAATGCAAGCCGCAGAAGAAGCAATAAATTGATTATTTGACAAACCATTTTTTAAAGGTAGAACCAATCCACTTATTTTATTTCTTTTTTATCTCTTCTCATTATATTCAATTTTTCTTGTAATACGGCCACATAAATATTAATTGTAACGTGAATTCGTGGGTTATGGGACTGCAATAAGGTCTAAAGTGAAACCACTATTTTCAATTGCAACGTTTCGTGTTACATTAACACTTTTTCAAGCTCTGGGGACAAATTAGATAAATTAGATTAAAAGCCGAAAAACAATCTAATAGGCTTACCTTGAGTTAGTGTGAAAACCTCAATAATGGACATTTACACAATAAATAAATAAACATATACACATTTTACTGACGTAGTCATATACATATTTTACGTCAGTAAAATGTGTATATGTTTATTTATTTACTGTGTAAATTTCCATTATTGAGGTTTTCGCACTAACTCAAGGTAAGCCTATTAGATTGTTTTTCGGCTTTTATTCTAATTTATCTAATTTGTCCCCAGAGCTTGAAAAAGTGTAATGTAACACGAAACGTTGCAATTGAAGATAGTGGTTTTACTTTAGACCTTATTGCAGTCCCATAACCCA
The DNA here is from genome assembly GCA_030620095.1 of Kuschelorhynchus macadamiae. Lineage (NCBI taxonomy): Eukaryota > Metazoa > Arthropoda > Insecta > Coleoptera > Curculionidae > Kuschelorhynchus > Kuschelorhynchus macadamiae. The sequence goes on along the minus strand of JAUTXW010002914.1, from coordinate 340,715 downwards.
CGAATTCAAGTTACACTTATTCATTAGGGACACGAAATGCCTATCCAAAATAAATATTAATTTCAATAAATACTTTTCTTTGCTAAAAGTCCTGAAGTTAATTTATCTCTAAGCAGCAAATAGTGCTGGTATAGAAACAAAGCATTAGTGTTATGAACATATGTACCTAACTATGAGATAAGATTTTTAACTTACTATTACTTTGGCAACTGCATTGCTAATAACATTACTTAAACTAACAACACCTCGCCATAACAAGTACCTTCACGAGATATACGACGCCAATTGCCGATTTCATTTGCACTTGTCTTTGCCTCGTGCCGTGCCCTGAAATCCGATTTTAATGCTGTAAGCCTGGGACGAAGAGTGAAACTATTGCGCCAGTTCTTGACATCAATTTGATGAGGGTTTTTATTATCATCATTACATGTTGCAATACATAGGAAAACATTGAAACACAGTGATGAATACACAAAATACATGGTGGAATACATATATTACATTGGATTACATGGAATACATTGGAATGCACGGGAATGCATTGGAATATACAGGGTTTGTACACCAAAATACATAAACGGTTTCCCCTTAGAGTTACACGGTTAATATTTTTAACTATGCCGTGAACAGATAGATCCCTTTTTATTTTCTGAACCAATCATGATACAAATTTGAAATTGATTGGTGAAAAATAATATTTTATATATTTAGTCTGCAAATGATGTGAAATCTTTAGAAATGTATACTAAATTCACTAATAAAGAATGTATTTCTATCGAGATGTGCAAGTTGAGCTATCCAACCAGAATTTTGAAGTAAAAGTTTAACCTATTGTTTGCAAACATGCACGACTGGAATCAGAAAAACAGGTTCAAAAGTGTAAGTGAAATAAAGCATCTTAAATTAGGTTAATTTTTATATTAATTCAAACTATATATTTATCATGTTGTTTTCTGATATTAAAAAATATTTTTTACACATTAGGTATTTTGTGAATCTTTGTGTGCGCGAGTTTATAAAAAAAACAAAATATTTCAAAAAGGGCGAACACATTTTAACTAATAGCATAATTGCAAAGCTGTGGACGTGCGAGGTTTCTAAAATATCCGATATGAATGATGTGTAAATAAATCGTTGAAATTTTATATTAGATTATCTAATCCGTATATTTCTTGATGTGCAAGGTGTCGTCTAACCAAAATCTTGAAATAGAAGTTTTACGTACTGGTCTCAAATGTGCACGACTGGAATGAGAAAAACATGTTCAAGCAAGTAAGTAAAATAAAACGTTTCCAATAAAGCTTGTTTTTATATTTAATAAATCTAAATATTCTTGCATATTGTCTTCTGCTGTTAAATGAGATTTCTCTTTAGGTTTATGTATAATTACAATAATGTAATAAAATTATGTTTAGGCATTTCTCGTCACTTATTTCTATCTGATAAAAAAACAATCTTCTAATTCAGATGTAGTTCTGGCTTTTATAATGACAACATCATTAAAAAAACATTTCTATATGGACGAGGTCATACTTCCAAAAGCAGTTTTGAGGTAAATATGTTTACATACATACTCTATCCCGGACAAGTGCAGTAACTTAGATGTGCAATGCAAGAGACCTGGCAAATAAATATTTTCCAAAGAATTAATAATTCTTATCACAGAAATAAACCACTTAAAACTTAAAACTGGACAAGACAATCTCAGAATGAAAAAATAATAAATCCCTTTTTAGTCATTAATGATTCAATAAGGAAAAAGTTTGTTTGTATATTGTTTATTGCTATAAAACAATAATAAATCTGCTTCAAAAATACATTAATCTAAATTATCGGCTAAAAATTTGATTCTGTTGCAAACCAGTTAACTCGAGACTTTCTGCGTCTCTTTGTACTTCTATATTTCACAAAATCGATATTTTTTTAAGAATAGTTTTAGATAAATACACTGCATCATTTATGTTTTACCTAGTTAAGCATTTTATCTGTTTGTATTAGTTATTAGTCCGTAAATGTTCTGAAGTTGACTTTTTGTTACAATGTTAATACTAGTGTTAATATATTATATTTCGCTTATTATATATATGCATTACATAGAAGTGACGCAAGATTAAACAGAAAATCTTGCGCACTATCAGAACATATAATTGATACAGGCCACACATGCAATTTCCTACAAACTAAAATCTTACACGTAGAACACAATACTACCAAAAGAACATTTTTAGAAATGGCAGAAATTAAAAAAGAAGCTATTGGAAATGAAAAAAAAAGGTATCGAAAATTTAAGTTCAATTTGCTCTTATATTTTATTTTTAGATGAAACAAAATTTTCCGATAATGATAATAGTGGTAATAATAACAATTATAATTAATTATATGAATGATTCTAAAGTTTGCTTTACTATACATACTCGTACTATTTTTACCTAAAATTTAAATATATGTTTTCAAATATGAACATTCTCTTAACCTTTAAATTTTTAACTTTCATTTTTCAATAAGGAAAAAGTTTGTTTGTATATTGTTTATTGCTATAAAACAATAATAAATCTGCTTCAAAAATACATTAATCTAAATTATCGGCTAAAAATTTGATTCTGTTGCAAACCAGTTAACTCGAGACTTTCTGCGTCTCTTTGTACTTCTATATTTCACAAAATCGATATTTTTTTAAGAATAGTTTTAGATAAATACACTGCATCATTTATGTTTTACCTAGTTAAGCATTTTATCTGTTTGTATTAGTTATTAGTCCGTAAATGTTCTGAAGTTGACTTTTTGTTACAATGTTAATACTAGTGTTAATATATTATATTTCGCTTATTATATATATGCATTACATAGAAGTGACGCAAGATTAAACAGAAAATCTTGCGCACTATCAGAACATATAATTGATACAGGCCACACATGCAATTTCCTACAAACTAAAATCTTACACGTAGAACACAATACTACCAAAAGAACATTTTTAGAAATGGCAGAAATTAAAAAAGAACCTTTGGCAATGAATAAAAAAAATAGATATCGAAAATTTAAGTTCAATTTACTCTTATATTTTATTTTTAGATGAAACAAAATTTTCCGATAATGATAATAGTGGTAATAATAACAATTATAATTAATTATATGAATGATTCTAAAGTTTGCTTTACTATAGATACTCGTACTATTTTTACCTAAAATTTAAACATATTTTTTCAAATATGAACATTCTCTTAACCTTTAAATTTTTAACTTTCATTTTTTTGTCAACAAAAAAAAAACAAATAATTTATTGTCATTTGACGTTTGACATCAAAATTCTACGTATAGAAATATCTAATTCAAACAAGCATTTTTCTCAAAATTAGTACAAGTGTTTTTCGTTTTTATTTTATGTAAGTCTAGATACATATATTACTAATATTATAACTAAATTTAATTGTTTAAATTTTAAGGACCCTTGACGAAGAAATATAAATATTTCGAAAGCTTGGTCAAATAAAATTAAAACATTAATAAAGACATTTCCTGGCCGAATTCCCCGTGATTTTCTTAAGTTATATATATATATATATATATATATATATATATATATATATATATATATATATATATCATTTTATATAAGACCTTTTTTGTTCCGCTAATTAAATAGCAAACCTATTTATTTAATTTTGGCATTTAATTTTTTCAAATAACTATATTAAAAATAGATATTTTTTAAATTATGAAGCGAAAAACTTCCTGCAAAATCTAATTAAAATTCATGAGAATTAAGATTTAAACGACTTGCCTTGCTAGGTGGCGCTTTTCTTAATGTCAATTCTCACCATTTTACTTTCTATATAGGGGGCTACTTTGTGGTTCTTGTGAACGTGGGCGCTAAGCACTGTAGTTTCATATTTTCGGGTAGTAGAACTACTTTTAAATAAAATGCGCTATTAGTAGTGAAGTACTATACTATACCCATACACTCTTTAGAAATGAATTAAATTGACTTCATGAAATTATTTAAAAATAGTGCCCAGCCGCCACAGCTACGAAATGAAACGTACATAAAAAATTTATCCACTTATTGTTTAGTTCCACCAAATGTTATTACGATCTTGAAGACCTAATTGTCTAAGTCAAAAACCGGCAATTATGCAGCTTTTTTTAATTTCTGAATTGTATGTCAGCTCGTTTCACGAATATTTTACTTCCACACTTAAATATGATTAATTTACCCTTGTAGGTCTTACCTTAAAATTATCACCAAATTTTCTTCAAATTTCATTCAGATCGCAGCGGGTTATCGTCAGATTACACCAAATTACCTTTAAATTTTATCTAAAGATTACCTCGGATGCCCTTAAATTATCTCAGGATGATCTGAGCAACCTCCGAGTTGTATACCAGATTACTTCAGCTGTACATACATCTCTCGGACAAGGGCTAGAACAGAGTCTACACTTAGGGCTACATCGGGTGCAATAACACACAAAGCGATGTGGTTTTGTTTTTATGCGTTTTACGGCCCGGTCTCTTCAGACGTCGCAGCCCAAGATCCGTGTATCGGACTATATGTACATTATAGTACAGTACTTTATTATGCATTCGTACAGACCAAGGACTTCCTACTTTGAAATGTTACAAGGTGTTTATTAAAGCTGATATCAGATTGAGCTAAAATTTGGCATACTTATGTACTATGGAGTAAAAAAACTGTGAATATCTTAAAAAATAATGCAAAAAAGTACAAAATACAATAAACGTAAAATATTTTTAAAAACATGCTTTTATATATAAACTATTAAAATAAAAATTAAAAAATAATAAGTGTGTGAAGTTAAATACATAAACACAGAATTTTTAAGAATTTGAATATTTAATTAAGTAAATGAAAACACAAATTTCCAGTTGGCGAAACAACTGTAATGTGTTTCATTTTTGTAAAATAAATTAAGTGGAAATTTCAAACAAGTGTTTTCGTTTACTTAGTTAAAATGAATTTCCATCAAGTAACGGCTAGTTCTGTTGAATACTTGAATAGTTTCTTAAAAGCTTGAGACTTGAGACGTCTTCACCCTTGAAATAAAACTTCAACCTTTTAAGAAAATATTCAAATTTTTAAGCGTTCCGTGTTTAAGTATTTAACTTCATACACTAAATATTATTTTTACTTTTCTTGTAAAAGGGAAGTATTAGAATCGTGAAAGAATCACCTTCCGAGATTTTTTCAGATCTTTATGTTTCAGGGTCCCTGTGCCGAAAAACATGTTTTCTCAATTCCGTCTGTCTGTATGTCGGTCCGTCTGTTCGCGGTATAGCTAAAAAAATACTTACCCGATTCACTTCAATTTGTACAAAAATTATGGGGATGACCTGGTAACATTTTAGTAAAAATATAAAATGGCGGCCTAGTGAAATGTTAAAAAAAATATTACTAAAAAACTACTTACCCAATTTATCTAAAATTTTGCATAAAAATCAAGTATTAATTAAGATTTGAAGATTCAACCTGCAGAAACTGATTTCAAACTGTGTGCCATACCTGATGTGGTTTAGAGATGAATTAGTAAAACTGTGGTACTTATTGAAGATGGCCGAACAAAATGGCGGCCAAATTAAATATTCGTAATCGAGAAAAAATAACCCTCTCAGGTATTCATATTTTTAGATGACGAAAAATATGTTTTATCAATTCCGTCGGTCCGTCTGTCGGTTTGCCTGTCTGTTTGTCAGTTCGAGGCATAGTTTAAAAACTACTCATCAAATTGACTTCAAATTTTAGTCAATAATTAAGAGTCATATGGGGATGGCCTGGTAATATTTTGGTTAAAATCCAATATACCGGAACAAGTTAAATATTTAAAAAAATCCGTTCGAAAAAAAGTACGTATTAGATTAATTTCAAATTGTGTGCAAGCATTAAGTGTGTTGTAGAGATAAACTGGTAAATTGTGGTACGAATTCAAGATGGCGGCCAAATTATTTTTACTTCCCTCGTTAAAGTGAAATATCTCGGGAAATATTGTAATCCTGAGAAAATCACCCTACAAAATTTTTTCAGATCTTTACGTTTTAGGGTCCTAGATGTCGAAAAAAACGTTTTCTCAATTCCGTCGGTCTGTCTGTTGGTCTATCTGTTCACGGCGTAGCTAAAAACTAGTTAACCGATTGACTTGGTTATTATTAGTCAAAAATTAAGGGTCATATGAGGATCACCTGGTAACATTTTGGTAAAAATCCAATATTGCAAAAAATAGCGGTTTAGTGGAATGTTAAAAAAATGTATTACTGAAAAACTACTTATCCAATTTATCTCAAATTTTGCACAAAAATCGAGTATTATCTGGGAATCAATTGGAAAAATTTTGGTACGAATCCAAAATGCCGGATTAATCAAATATTTAAAAATTTGGCTTGAAAAACTACTGATTAGAGTACGAATTCAAGATGGCGGAACAAAATGGCGGCCAAATATTTTCTTAAAATATATCAAGGGAAAAAAGTCTTATTCGATTGAATTTACATTTTGCAGAAAAATTAAATGTGATATTGGGATAACCTGATACGAATTTAACATGACGTAACAAAATAGGGGTGTGTGTCAATGTAAAAAAAATACTTATTGAATTGGTTTTAAATTAGGCCTAACCATCAAGTGTGACATAGGTATAAACTGGTAAGATATTGGTAGCAATCCAATAATATGTGGAGCAAAATGGCGCTCAATAAAAATGTTTGAAAAGATAGTATATATATATATATATATATATATATATATATATATATATATATATATATATATATATTATATATATTACTAAATGATTATACTGAACTAAATTGGGTCACACTTCACTATTCCTAATGAAAGGAAAGATTGGTAACGAGGGAAGTTCGGGGTAAAGGACTGTGTTCTGGTCTATTAAGGTTCTGGTTTAACAGGTTTCTCGCATTCCAGCCAATACGAGCATAGGTGTGACTTAAGTTATTTTAGAGCGGTCTAACTGAAAATATGCATTGGTTACCGGAACTTGTTATCAGAAAATATATTTCGTCCATTTTCTAATTTTAAAGCCCCATACTAACATAGGTATTACCCGCCTCTTTAATTTAAGCCACCAGCCATCACAATTTCTAAGTAGTACATATTTCGTTTTATATCTTTGAAGAGAATTATCCATATTAATGTTTATCTAAAATGTTACTTTCCTTATGATTTTTGAAAATTTACTAAACGTTTAATTTGTTCGGTCGTTTAAACGTAGCAAACATGTAGAACACTACATGTTATCCATTCGTACTAAATTCCTTGCCAGCCTTAAAATAGATAATATTTATTTCTACATTGAGAACTAAATAATATGACCCATTTAGCGTATTCCGCGTTCGAAAATAGATTACTCTAAATATGACGCTTATAATTTAATTAAGGTTTCCCTGGATACTATAAACTCTAATTTTATAGATATACCTTCGTAATTATTCAAATACATTTCTATACGTCTAAAGTAGTAGTATTATTATTAAAAAATATATTTTTTGACCGGATGACTTTAAACATTTTTAAACAACTGATTTAAAGGGGACGACAATTTTGAAAGGAACCCTTTACACAAAGTATCAGTCAATTCAATTTCAATATTTAAAGGGGGCTATTCCACGACATATGGAAAATGTAAAAACATTTCCTACGAATAAGGGTTCCGAAACGCTTCGTTTTTAAGATACAGGGTGTTAAAATTTTAAACATTTTTTTGTTTTTTAGTATAATGTAAGAAATTACTTAGTACAATGTTCGTAAGGTAGGTATCATCTTTCATCCTTTAAGAAAAGGAAACTAAAGTTGTGTATTTGATTTGAGATTACCGAAAATCAATAAGTTAAGGAAAGCATGGCCTTACTAACACAAAAAATATTATTTACGTAAAAGATTCATTCCTTGTGAAAATTATTTTAGATAAAGAGATATCAATGAAAGCAGTGAGCCAAGTAAATGCAAATAATATGTCAAGCAGAAAAGATATCAGTAATATATGACTCAAGTACCACCACTGTAAATTTTGTCTCCCGAGAAACTTATTACCTTACCTGCAACCAGCATTAATTACAATTAATTTTTATGTGAGAAAATAGCGCGTAACATGTTTTGGTGGACATAAGGAGGATACATATTCGAGAATAAAACATATTAATTTAATCCGTAATATATAAAGTGCGGATACAAATTCGATAAATAGCAACAAATAGTGTTGACAGACATAAGGTGTAGGAACATATTTTCTTCCTCGTTTTCTCCTTAGCAGGAACATATGTTTTAAACGATTAAAATTCCGTGACTGTTTTTTATAAAAATGATAATATCTTGCGACTACGTGGGCATCGATGCATCACCTTACGTACCATAGAAATGGCCGGCATCAAGCGGCGTATACCTTCCGGTCATCAGGTTTAATTTGTAGCCATATGTTTAGGTATCCTCAAGAACCTGACCTAATTTTTCAGTATAGTGATTTGTCTAATTACTACCTGTTAAACTCTCAACGTAAATATTAACTTTTTCAGTTATATTATTTGTTAGATATTATTTTATCTGAGCGAATTTTCTTACAACTCATTATTAAAGATTTCCAAAAAGGTGTTTATTAGTTAAGGCCTTCTGAAATTCTCTACAAGCTTCTGTGTAGACTGCATCTGAAACACTCAATATTATTAATGGTTTTTATCTGATAGCACATTCTATTTACAAATATTTTAAATGGTTTTATTTTACCAATACAAGTAAGATGTTCAGATGTGCATCTGATTATTATATAAAAGTTCCAAAAGTATTTATGATTTCATATCATCAGTTAATTCGCATGTCTCAAGAAAAGAGTTAAGTTTCAAAATAATCATAAAAGATTAAGATGCCTTTATCATTATAAGTCTGAATTCAAGTATAGATACCATTATTAAGGAAAACTTTAGGTATAGGAGACAGTTTATACATACAAGTTTTTTTTTAACTGATAGCTTTAATACTTGTAGCTAAAGACAAAAATAATATTACTTTATTATTAGTAACATTTCGTCTCTACAACACATTAACAACCAATTAATTTAGTTTCCCCAGAAAAATTATTAGTACCTAAAAAATCAAAAATAGAAAAGTAAATTTAAAACAATAGTTTCTTTTAAGAAAATGCTCGTATCATTTGTTAATTGTTACTTTATAATGATAATACGTTTTTTTATATTTTTTTTATTGTCGAAGAAAGAAAAATCGTAAAACATCACAAATCTTGAACAAATATTAACATCCACTACCTATATTTTCTAAGTAAAATAAATATATAATTATATATTTTAATTGCTAGTATATTATTCAATAAACAATAATGCGTAGCGAATGTTGTAATTGTGGGCCAGTAGTTAATAGCCATTATATGCGACTGGAATATAAAAATTTTCCACGAATCTGCTTATTTTGATCAATATTCAATTTAAAGGTAAAATTTAAACAAATGAATAATAAGTCATAACTCACTGGTAGAAGTAATTGGTATTTTTACTCGAGCAAAAAGATATTTATAATGTAGGCAAGTCGTGGAAAAAATATATTTGTTAAAAATTTAGAAACCAGATCGATGTGACGAGAGTTTTTCTGACTCTCTTAAAATTTTTAGGGGTTGTCACTTATCCCCTCCCAAAAATAACAGTCTGTTAACGTGTCAGGGGTGCTTTATTTGAAATATTGTGGAGACACAATTGTCGTGGTTTTGTCAATTAAAATGTCAACAATGAGACGTGAATATACGTTGTACCAAAATTGTTTCTAAATGGTTCTTGAAAATTTATTCCTTGACGTTTAATCAAGAGGTTATTGTGGTATTCTCGTCCTATAAAGAACTGCTACCTTTGTGCACTTATCATACTACATTTAATAGATGCATATTAACACTTTAGTGTTCTACTAGCTACATACATAATTTGAAAGTAAATATTGTTTTGAATTTAAGTGAACGGCGGGTTGCAGAAAGCTCAATTAAAGTTTAGAATGTTTAACGGAATGTCAAATTTGAAAGCAAGTTTCTAGATTTCTATAAGCAGCTTGTCAAATCCGAAAGCTCGGTTAAATATTCTAAACAGCAATTAAGTTTTGTGCAACCCGCTGTAAGATAATTAATTCTTAACTCTGTTTTTATTAATAAGATAGCAAGAAGATTTTATTATAGAATACCTAAGATATATGTTCAGGATTTTTGGTTATAAATGCACCCCTTCATTAATTTCCGTATCTTTCTAGATATAAAAAAAAAAGGGAAATAAAATAGTTTTTTAAATTATACGATTTTTATTGTAGTTTACAGATATACCGAGAGATATACAGAGTATTTAGTTTTTATGAAATCAACATCAACTTTGATTTTTTAAATATAACACCCTGTATATTGTACGTTCATCAAATTGGCCTCTTCTTGCTAATTATAAATATACCAGGTCTGATACCTTTATCTTTGAAGACGCTCCAAACATTTGAGAAAAACGCGGCCATAAGAAGCAATGTATTCCCATACTCCACTATGAAGAACGTTTCCGTCACTCTCTAACACATTGCCTTTTATGGCAAGGTTTTTGGTCAAATTTCTCAGGTGTCTTTAAAAATAAAGATATTAAACCTGGTATATTTATGATCACCAAGAAGAGGCCCATTTGAAGGACGTATAATATACATTTAAGAAACCAAAGTTGATGTTGATTTGAGAAAAACTAAATACCCTCTATATGGGCAGACTATATTAGAAAAAACTTCGTACAATTTGAAGACACTTTTGCAATTAACTTTTTTTTGATATCTATAGAAATACGAACGTTAATGAGGGGGTGCATTTATAACCAAAAGTCCTATACACAGTGGCCCGTTTATTATGGTGTTCCACCTTATTTCAGAACCTGTAAGGTTAAATACAAAAGTTTTTTTACCTAATCTTTTAATTCACTAAAGTAGATATACAGGGTGAGGCAATTTCTTCAATTGCGGTAACAGTTATGAATATGAATTTTCGACCGCCAAGGAATATTACTTTATCTTTTTCATTATTTAACGCTCATATTCTATTCCAAATAACTAATTCGCAGTGCTGCTCAGTTTTGCTTATCCTTAATGTACTCCATTTTTTTAAGTGGAATATCCTGTTTACGTATTAAAATGGTCTTAAATAAACCTCTTTAAGGCGAGTTCAATAAAACAATAACGGGTTGGAACTCATTCTTTCGCAATTATTGGGGCTTTCGTCATTCATTATTCTGAAGTTGAGTCTGTTATTTCAGACCTGATTGATGGCAGTTTTATTTTTTTTTTATTTATATTTTTACTTCCCTCGTAAAAGTATTGTAATCGTGAAAAATCACCTTCCAAAATTTCTTTAGATCATTTCGTTTCAGGGTCCCTAGATGCCGAAAAACTTGTTTTATTAATTCCATCGATCTGTCTGTCTGTCTGTCTGTCGGTCTAGCTGTTCGCGGCGTAGCTGAAAAACTACTTACCCGATTGACTTTAAATTTTGGCTAAAAAATAAGGGTCATATGGCGATAACCTGGTAACATTTTGGTAAAAATGCAATTTGGCAAAACAAAATGGCGGTCTAATGAAATGTTAAAAAATTATTACTAAAAAAATTACTTATCCAATTTATCTCAAATTATGCACAAAAATCAAGTAGAAAAATGTAGATACCAACAATTTTGGTACGAATACAAGATGGCGGAAGAAAATGGCGGCTTAATAAAATATTTAAAAATTCAGCCTAAAAAACTACTTAATAGACTGATTTCAAATAGTGTGCCATAACTAATTGTGGTCAAGATGGCGGAACAAAATGAAAGCCAAATAAAATGTTTGTAATCGTGAAAAATCACCCTCTCATGTTTTAGTTGTCTTTACGGTTTAGCGTCCCTAGATGCTAAAAACTATGTTTTATCAATTCCGTCGCGTCAGTCTGTCTGTCGGTTTGTTTATCTGACTGTCAGTTCGCGGCATGGCTTGAAAACTACTTATTAGATTGACTTCAAATTTTAATAAATAATTAAGGCTCATACGGGAATTACCTGTTAATCTTTTAGTAAAAATTCAATATTTCGATGGCGGCCTAGTGAAACATTAATAAAATTATTACTAAAAAAACTAATTATTCAACTTACCTCAAATTTTGTACAAAAATCAAGTGTTACATAGGAATAAAAATATAACATTTTGGAATAAATATAAGATAGCAAAGCAAAATGGCGGCCTAAAAAATATTTAAAAAATCAGTCTGAAGAAACTACTTATTAGATTAATTTCAAATTTTGTTTGTGCGAGCGTTAAATGTAAAATTGTGGTACGAAGTCAAGATGGCGGAATAAAATGACGGCCAAATAGAATTTTTAAAAAATTAACGTAAACATTTTTTTATTCAATTGATTTTAAATTCTGCAGAAAAATTAAATGCGATATAGAGAACAAAATGGCGGTGTGTTTCAATGTAAAAACAACTTATTGAATTTATTTTAAATTATGCCCAAGAATCAATTGTGGCATAGGTAGGAACTGGTAAAATTTTGGTAGAAATCCAATATGATGGAACAAATGGCGCCCATTAAAAATGTTTGAAAAGACAGAAATTACTGTATACTGAACTAAATTCAGGCACACTTGACTATTCCTAATAAAAGGAAAGATTCGTAACGAGGGAAGCTCTGGGTAAAGGAAATGTATTGATTTTTTACATTATTTATATATTTTTGCCTCATTTTATATGTATACTAGATTCAGTAGACGATTAAAATATGTATGAACTTGCTTAGTTTTATTTCTCAAACCTTTAAAGAAAAGATATGCCTCTAGCTTCGTTTTGATAAAAATTACACAACTGATAATATTGTTGTTAGAATTTAGGAAATAATATAATAATTTTTATTTTTTAAAATATCTGTCTGTATTTTATAGCAAATTTAAACAGAGCATTAAACAACTATTTCAACAATATATAACAATATATTCTACGCTACGACTCACAATTTCAGATTTATTGGAGATCATCTTCAGCATGTAATTTTTTTTCGTAACAAAGTTTGTAAATTGTATAATTTGGAAAAATAAATATTTACGCACTAATAGTTAGTACAGATAATGTTTTATTCATCCTTGTCCATTATCTTGTCTATCCTAATCGTAATAAAACTTTTATTAACTAAATTAGTAAATGAGTAAAAAGTCAGAATTATGTATGATTTGCAACTACTACTAAAATTTAGGGGTGGAAAGGAGCTTCCGCAGAATGAAGGCATTTTTGGCGTCGAGAATTATGCGATTGTAATAATTTACGACTGTTTCTAGTCGGGCATTATCGCAGGATTTTGAAACCCAAGGTTTATTGTTGGGAGGATTTGAAGTCTTGAGGGCGGTAATTTGCCTCTGCATCTTTTGACAAACAACATTTAGTGGCTTTTGACAAACACATTTAGTGGAAGTTCTGAGGGCTAGTTTGAACCACAAAATATCGGATCTGTTTGATTCAAGATTTGGAAGTCTGGTACAGGATAGATTACTACGAACGAATGATGGAAGAAGTTCATAGCCAGGAAAGAAACGGTTATTGGTTGAATTTTTACAGCTTATTTTGGTTTCGCCTAAGAAGAGGGTATAATGTTTGCAGGATTGGAGATAGACGTGAACAGAATTGCGGTTTTTACTCAAGTCAGCGATATTGGTGAATAAAAAAAATGACATTTCGATAGTGGAGCGCCACAAATACGTTTCACCCTGAGATCTAAACTATTGTTTAATATAACATTGTTCGTATTGGGTTAAATAAGGAAGAAGAAAAAAAGGCAACGGGAAGGAACACCGACTCATATACACAGGGTTGGAAACGTCAGTATAGACTTTACCAGTCCTTGGAATGTGTATGTGGGGTGGTACCTCCTCGGGCCAAGAATGAAATAAAATAAAAAGAAAAACAATTAAATAAAATTAACGGGATATATAATAAGACAAAAAAATAAAAATAATCGCTTTTAGACCATCCGTCCAAGGCCAAAGCGCAGCATCTGCGCCCAACACTCTGACATTTGAAATCTAAAAGTGAAATATGCTATTATTATGAACAGCGTTTCATTCATGTGTATATACTGCCATCCTTTTGGATGCAGGGTTTTTTAACAGTTTGTAAAAACTTTACTATATATATATATATATATATATATATATATATATATATATATATATATATATATATATTCTTCCATCTCTATCACATAGCTGCATTGGCCTGATAATCCCCGTATAGGCCGAAACGTCGTCAATTATGCCGGTAGAGATGAGGGTTTTTGGGTTGTTATTTACAGTCACTATTAAGGCCTCTACTGAAATGGTTCTTGGAGTAATTGCGAAGTTAGGTCCTTTAGAATCACACACATAGTCCGAAACCGTTCACGTCTGGAGTCAATTAAGAAATCATGGTTCGTGGGTATAGACCGTTTCACATTGGAATTACTTTCCGACATTTCGTCTGCGATCGCCCGAGGCATCTTCGGGGATCTTCATTGCTAGTAGTCACAAACGGTGAAACTGGAAATATAAATAAGTAAATTCGGTACATTTTCTTTACTTACTATACCTTTACCCCTCGCTTTACTCGGAACTTTCCTTGTTATGAATACTTGCTTTTATTAGGAATATTGAAGTGTAACCCAGTTTTGTTCCGCATATAGTCATTTAGTAAATCATAGACTCTCTTTTCAAAAAAAATTATTGGGCGCCATTTTGATGCACCATATTGGATTCGTGCCAATATTTTACCAGTTTATATCACATTTTTTTGGTGCAAAATTTGAAGTCAATTGATTAGGATTTTTATTTCGTTGATTTTTTAAACATTTTATTTGGTTGCCATTTTGTTCCGCTATCTTCAATTCGTACAACAATTTTACCAGTTTACCTCTATCACATTTAATTCTTGCATAAAATTTGAAATTAATCTAATAAGTAGTTTTTTCAGACTGATTTTTTAAATATTTTATTATGCTGCCATTTTGTTTTGCCACCTTGAATTTGTTATTTCTATGTAACACTTGATTTTTGTGCAAAGGTTGAAGCAAATTGCATAATGTGTTTTTAAGTAATATCTTTTTTAACTTTTCACTAGGGTGCCATTTTGTTCGCCATATTGGATTTTTACCAAAATATTATCCACATACGCCTCTAATTTGGGATCAAAATTTGAAGTCAATCGAATAAGTTGTTTTTTGGATAGGTCGTCGAATGACAGACCGATCGACTGGGTTGAGTAAACATGGTTTTTGACATCTAGTGATCCTAAAACTTGATCTGTAAAATCCTGCGGGAGGGGTGATTTTTTCCACGTGTACGAACATTTTATTTGGCGGCCATTTTCTTCCGTCATCTTGAATTCGTACCATAATTTTACTGGTTTATCTCTATCACACTTAATTCCTGCACAAAATTTGAAATCAGTCTAATTAGTAGTTTTTCAGGCTGAATTTTTATATATTTTGTTAAACTGCCATCTTGGATTCGTACCATTTACCAGTTTATTCCTACATAATACTTGATTTTTGTGTAAAATTTGAGGTAAATTAGATAAGTAGTTTTTTTAGTAATAATTTTTTTAACATTTCACTAGACCGCCATTTTGTTCCGCCATATTGGATTTTTACCAAATTGTTACTCATATGACCCTTAAATGAAATCAATAGGGTAAGTACTTTTTTAGCTATGCCATGAACAGACAGACAGTCCGACGGAGTTGAGGAAATAAGTATTTTGTTGTCTAGGGACCCTAAAACGTGAAAATCTGTAGAAACCTGGGAGAGTGATTTCTTCACCATTAGAATACACACATGGAAAAAAGTTAGGGATAATGAAAAAAAGGTTGTTTTTTGCAAACAAAATATATTATATATTATAAATTTGCCTTCATAGCCTAAAATTATATTATTTCAAAAATGATTTCATGATAATAATACAAAATAAAATTGACTGCTGAATAAGATACAGGGTGAAGTCAAGGCATATGTTTTTTAGTGAATTTTTGAAACACCCTGTAGCATAAACTGCCTGTAATTTTTAAACTGTATACTGTAACTTTGAAGCCTGATTCTTTAAAAACATTTTGATTTTTGGATGATCAACGTATCTTTCTTTTTAAATAAAATACAGCAATAATATGGTGATGTTTTACCCGTATTTCTCTTACCCACCCAAAAAAATGTGAATTTTAAAAATTCCATTCGAAATAGGGTTACTGACTTTTTTTTTCAAAATGGTGAAAACATCATTTAGCACAGATTATTGTTCATATGGAAAGAAGTTATTGATGTTGAAGTTAAGTTAGAAAAACATCTCTTACAAATTTTACACATTTATTCATGGTAGGTAGATAGTAATAAAGAAAATTTATAAATCTATTCAACAAAACTAAAAAAATGGGTTCAACTTAATGGAAAAAAGAAAGACATAAAAAACTAATATTTTATATGAAGACCGTTGTTTTCTATCACTGCTTGAATACGTCTGGGCATACTCCTTATGCAATTGTCAATAGCGTCTTGCGGGCTGATTCCATATAACAGGTAAAATGTTTCGTAATTCCTGTATAGTGTTCGGTGGGGGATGGTGTGAGTGAATGGCTCTTTTTAGAAAATCCCAGACATTTTCTAAAGCATTTAAACCTGGTGATCTTGCTGGCAATCTTAAATGATCAATCTGGTTCTCCTGGATTTGATCAAGTACAATCCTAGCTCTCTGCGGGCGAGCGTTGTCATCCAGAAATATAAAATTAGGTTCAAAATTGTACCTGTATTCTTCAACGATATCATTTATGATGTCGTTTCGATAAGTATCACCATTCATGGTACCGTCACATAAGTACAATTGAGTATGACCACCGTAAAAAATCCCAGTCCAACCTCTTTACGAGACCAGGTCGAACGTGTCCTCCAGTGTCTCTCCAAATCCTCAATCGCCTTGTATCACTATGGAAGCACACTCTGGTTTCATCCGTGAACATGACATTGGTCCATTCTTCATTCCAACCGATTCTTTCTCGACACCAGACTAAGCGTTTCCAACTGTGTTCCATAGTAAGAGGGCCAGAGCGCCAAGGTCTTCTTGCCCCTAAATTGACCGCATGTAAGCGGTTTATAATAGTTTTATAACTGACCTGAACTCCGCTGGATCTTCTTAAATCATGGGCTATTCCCGAAGCTGGTCTAGTCATATTTCTTCGTGCTGTTAAAGTAACGAAACGATCCTGTATTCTGGTGGTAGATCGCGGTCTTCCAGGGCGAGGTCTTTCAGACACAGAACCTGTTTCTTGAAATCGTTTATTTAATCTACTGATTACACTTTGTGAAACATGAACTGCATTTGAACATCTGCGGGACTAATACCAGCTTGTAGCATACCAATGGCTCTATTAGCGTTGTCTATTGTTAAGTGCCTTCGTACCATTTTGCACAATAGAAAAACACTCCTCTCATTATTAATCGAGGGGTAAACCGCAGGAGTAATTTGGTGTACACGTTTTGAGTAATAGTGGGTAATGTTGAGTAATTAATGTAATTAATTAGTGTAATGTGTAATAATGAGTAAACTTGTGTAATATTGGGTAATTATTGAGTAATAGTGAGTAATAGTTGCGTAATTTTGACTAATATATGGTAATTTGCGTAATATTTCAGCGCCTCCAGATGGCGCTTGCATACATTTATCTTGGAGGTCAAATTACGATCGCGTCGCGTCCGGCCATCTTGAATTAGTGCGCGTGGTGTTTTGTATTTTGTTACCTAAATACCTCTCTAAATACTTGCTATATTTTGTTTTGCTAATTAAAAAAGGAAAGTAATAGATAAATAAATATTTTGATGTACTATATTATTTTATTTTAGAATGCTTGATACCGCATTTAGAACTATTTTACATAAAAAGTGATACACAATTATTACTTTAACAGGCTATAAAAATATTTCAGATATTTAAAATTTTATTTAAAAAATATTACCTATAAAGAAAATCAATAGCGGAATAAATAAATTTAATCATTGGCGGGGAAAAAATTGTTCTAAATAAAAGACAAAAATCTAAAAATTACGTTTTATTTATAACAAAATTTTATATGGATTTGATTCTTAGAGTAGATATTATTTCTTACAAAATCCATATTTAGTTGGCACATCGTCTAAATTAAGTCAGTGGCGGAATAGTTGTGAGACGTTTAATTTTGTTAAAAAATTCATGATCACATTTTAAAAGTAAATAAATTTAAAAATAAAAGTATAACTTAAAAAGTTACCAAAAAAAGTCGTCAGAGGCGGGGTTTGATTTTTCAAAAAGAAAAAAAAACAAGAATTGTTAAGTACTTTATAATGCAAATATTTAAAAAATTAGTCACTGGCGGGGTAAAACATTTTTAAATGGGAGTCAAAAATATTTGAAAAAATGAGTGTTTTTATAACAGATTGTCATATGGGTTTGAAATCTTGGAGTAGATATTATTTTTAGTGATGCCGCCGGATCCACTTTTTTAAAATACTGGATATCGGAACATACTGCAACATTTTGGCCGAATCCTGGACCGGAACCAGAACCAATATTAATATTTTGCCTGGATACTGGACCGGAACCGAATCTTAAATGCATTAGAAATATAGATGGTTTTTTCGTGCTTGTTTGTTCCGTGCTTTTTTATTATAGATTTTTATTGTAACATCAATTATTTGTTGAAAAACATACTAAAACCCATGTTATGACAGAATTCCGTAAACTATACAATACTGACATTGACTGTACACAAATTATTCTGGAAGACGGCGACGTAGAATCAACCGACCAGGACGATGTACCACTGTCGAATTTTTTTGTACACGAGGGGCCTTCGCCGAAAAAGCGACAATATATGTCTATGGGATGCTTAGATACTTCTAGCTGTAGCTCTTTAGATTAAACCAAATTGTCAAAGCTGGCAAAATTTAATAAAGAGGTAGAAAGGTATCTACAACAAAATCTTCTAAAAATAGTTCAAAATCCCTTAGATTCGTTGAAAAAAAAAACCCGGAAAATTTTCCATTTTTGTCAGAAGAATCAAAAAAATACTTATCTGTGTCCGCATCAAGTGTCTGTTGTGAAAGATTTTTTTTACAAGCAGGCGACGTATATGAGAAAAAAAAGAATAGACTTTCTGTAACTAATAGGGAAAAACTAATTTTTCTCCATCATAATCTGCCGATTATAAATTACAAATACTAACAAAAATTTATATGTATAATGTTAAATGATTACGTACATGTTTTGTATTTTGTTACAGAGCTTTGTTTTGGTTTCATTTTACTGTTTTGATAAAATAAGCAAAAGTACTTTCTTACTGTTTACTTTTAACAATTACTATTTTTAAAACTCGGTTCCGGCCGGATCTAGTATAAAATCCGGCCAAACCGGATAGTTGAAAAATAGGCCGGATCCGCCGGATTTCGGATCTAGATTCGGTTCCGGCGGCATCACTAATTATTACCCATATACATTGGATTAATGGTATACTGCCTATTTCTGATACATGCATAATTTGTGCTGTGTTTTATATTTGTACATTAGAGCAAGTAGTAACTACGGATCGTAAAAATATGGTCGATCACTCAGTACAAATATTGGGTAATATTGAGTATTCAAGCCGGGAAACTTCAAATTTCAAAGCATTCTAGATGTCCGGTTTTTATGGGCATAATAGTAACACTGGTAAAACATCACCATACTAAAATTGCTGTATTTTCTTTAAAAACAAAGATACGTTGATCATCCAAAAAACAATTTTTTTTTTAAAGAAACAGGCTTCAAAGTTACCGATATACAGTTTAAAAATTGCAGGCAGTTTCAAAAACTCACTAAAAAACATATGCCTTGACTTCACCCTGTATCTTATTCAGTAGTCAATTTTATTTTGTTTTATTATCATGAAATCATTTTTGAAATAATATAAATTTAGGCTATAAAGCCAAATTTTTAATTATTCCAACTATAAATAATATATTTTGTTTACAAAAACGACCTTTTTTCATTATCCGTAACTTTTTTCCATATGTGTATTTCCATTTTACGTGGGAATTAAAATATAATTAAGGTGAAAAATATAAATAATATTAGACATTTTAAAAAGTTGCCATCCATCAAGTCATAAATAAGCTCGTAAATAAGAGACTCAACTTTAGAAGGCCGTTACCTAAGGATAACCCACAATAATTCCGAAACGGTGAGTCATATTTATATTATATGTGATATTCTAAATATTAGTATTGTCCTCAATTGGCTTGTGTCAAAATATATAAATAAATTTAAATGCTACCCAATAATTAACCACTAACTTGTTCAAAACTGTATTGGACAAAAACTAGCTTTGGATTTTGCTAGTAGGTTGTACCACTAATACTTCTAATTCTTGCGAGCAAATAAACCTTTGATGCTACTGTAATACTAAATGTGTTTCCCACGGAGGCCGAATACTCCTATAATGTATAATGTACTGGGTTTGAAATATATTGGTGAGGTAAATATTGGTTTAACAATATGGGAACTAAAAAAATCAATAATAGTTAGTGTGCCTGAGATCTCCGATTTCTTTTGCAACACGCCGTTCAATGAACCACCCACAGTGGTTATATATCTTACGTATATCTCTATCAAAATAACATTGCTTTTATTTTAGTATTTTAATAGAGTTATAATATGGATATCCAGATGAGATATATATCCTGTCAAAATAGGCTTACTTTTAATTTAATATTAAGGTTTTAATTTGTCTTTAGTCTATTGAGTTTGCTTTTAAGGTTCCAGTCGGGAACATTAATGTAACATAAAAATCTTGTTCCTACTGCCTGCGGGATCTGCAGTTTGTCATATTCCGTAGCGTGGGACCGTAGGGGCTACCTTTTGTTCGGGGTGATGCGGGGTGGTTCGGTGTTTCCCGCAAAGTGTCGGTAAATGCCGGACATGATGACAAGCCTCAGTACGGCATGTGTACTCGTTCCCACGGCATGTTTGTGCAGTTTGTGTGAGGCTTAAATAATTTCCAGCCTCACAATTTTCCCGTTTGCAGTGGAGAAATGAGTTGACAGTGGAGTTTTTGGATCTCCACGAGGGAGAACTAGTAATCTGATACCTGCAAAATCAGGAACACAAAGACAAAAATCTAGTTTATGTTGTATAAAAGAGGATTTAAAGCAACGAAAGCCCAAATAATGAAACCAATATAACTGAAGAAGAACGTCTGGCAATGGTGTAGACCATAGGCAGTTGGAACAAAGCTTAAGCTTATCCTGTTTGGAGGGGGATCATTAGGAATTTCAGTATTGTTTCTGTTTTATTACTTTTTTGGAGTCTTAGTTTATTGCTGCTATTATAGTTATTATAGGATAGTTATTCCTAATACTGGTTTTGGTTTGTTTATTTAAGCATTTAAAAGTTAAAATGTACTCTAATATAAATGATACTAAAAATGTTTCAAGCTCGCAAAGACGTTATTTGTAAATATCAATTTACATATTCAAGACTTGAAGAGGTGCCAATTTTTATTTTATAGTTTTCAAGTGAAATTTTAAAACTTTTGTTGCCGAAGAATTTCGACGGGGTCTCACTTATTTTAAAATCAACATGGTGCGTCAAAAACACGTACCTTCCAAAAGTTTTTGCATTTGCATTTTAGTACAGGGTGTCATTAAAAACTTATTAGAGTCACACCAGGAGAAAATATTTCTAATCCTCTATCAAATTGCATTATTGTTCTCTAAATGCAAAAATTTTTTAGTAATTTGCGTATTCTTAGTAAGTACCACACGTTTAATGTACAACAATGTATCTACTACATCAACTTGCAAAATTAGTATTTTTATTTGTCATTAAATGATTACGTGCTTGACACATCTTATCAAAGAAATATACCACGGCAAATTTGTTTTGATTTGAATAAATAATTCTTAACCTTTTAAGGCTTTTACTGTTAGTTAGATATTAAGCTCATTATGTCGCTAATTGTTTAATAAAAATTATTACTCCACTTGTCATTACATAATTCAGACAATTTAAAATATGTAATGTCCAAAATAATAAAGAAAATAAAATCTTATTTAATTATCTATTGAACTGCATTGTGAAAAGAAGTGTGTTAAGAAGAACTTTTGGTAAGAGAAATGACTCCATCAATACGCTCATATCTCCGTTCTAGTCCTGGAAGCACGGCGAAAAGCTCAAAGATGTGCGACATTGTCGAAGCGGTAAGCATCCCTCAAAGAAAGCCGAGGGCTCGAAGACGTTGCCTTATTTGAAACAGCACTCGTAAGGTATGCTCTGCGCGAATATTGATTGAAGAAATGGACAAGGTTATTTTCTTCTTTTCCATTATTATACCTGGTGACCACGAAATTACTAACCAGTCTGTAACTTTTTTTTATGACAAGCGCTACCAATTTAAAATTGTATATTGGTATATATATGGTTGGTTATTAGCAATATTTTTATTCAAAAAACAATTAAATGTCGTTTTCGGTTTAACCGGAAATGCTATCAACTTTAATATTTTAAATGAATCGCCGAATGTTTTAATTTTAAATTCCACACAAAATTCTAATTATAAAACATGTATCATTCCCTATATCATTTCTTGACAGTTTTCGAGAAAATTTAGAATGAAACTTCAAAAATGTCAATGCACAATTCCCTTAAAAAAACATTGATGATAAATTCAATAAATACTATAAATGTAATTTGTTTTATTCAGTGTGACAGGATACTTCCGGTTTACCCGGAAGCGCACAGTCAGAATATCTAATCGTGTCCATCAGCATATTTCCGCGGAGTATACGCAAGTTTTGTTGAGTATTCAGTATGGGCTTCCTGGCTGAGTGGTAGGCTTCTCGGCTTTGGATGCGACGCATATGTGTTCGAATTTTTTAACAAAATTTATAATTAATAATCTATAACACTTTTTTTTTACAAAATTTATAACCAATAAAAGTGCGGATTAGGTAGGATTAGGGCACCGCACCAACAAAATTCCGAGTTTTTGTGTTGTAACTGTTTATATTTAGAAAAGTCACTGCTCGGAAGCGTACCGAAAAATCTCGATATTTTCTTGTTCAATTTAATGGGCCAACCTATAAGACTAATTGAAATCTAAATCTCCAAACAATTTTAAACATTTTTTCGATATAAAACCCCATACCCATACAAAATATTTTTTTAGGTATTTCCATTTAGACTCCGAGATTTTTTCAGATCTTTACGTTTCAGGGTTCCTAGATGCCGTAAAATATGTTTTATCAACTCCGTCGGTCTCTCTCTGTTCGCAGTATAGTAAAAAACTAGTTACCCGATTGACTTCAAATTTTCGTAAAAAACTAAGAATCATATGAGGATGATCTGGTAACATTTTGGTAAAAATTCAATCCAACAAAATGGCCGCCTAGTGAAATGTTAAATAAATAACTACTTGTCCAATTTATCTCAAATTTTCCAAAAAGATCAAGTATTTTGTAGGAATCGACTAATAAAATTTTGTTACAAATTCAAGATGGCGGAAGAAAATGACGGTTTAGTAAAATTTTTTTAAAATTCAGGACCTGATTTCAAATTGTACGCCATAAATAATTGTGGTATACAGCTGAACTAGTGAAACTGTGGTACTAATTTAAGATCACGGAACAAAATGACTGCTAAATAAAATATTTGTAATCATGAAAAAATCGCTCTCTCGGGTTTTAAATATCTTCAAGTTTTAGAGTCTCTAGATGCTAAAAAAATTGTTTTATCAATACCGTCAGTCCGTCTGACGGTTTGCCTGTCTGTCTGTCAGTTCACGGCATAGCTTAAAAGCTACTTACGCGATTGACTATGGTCATATGGGGATGACCTGGTAACATTTTGGTAAAAATCCAATATGGCAAAACAAAATTGCGGGCTAGTGAAATGTTAAAAAATGATTGCTAAAAAACTACTTATCCATTTTTTTTTAAATTTTGCACCTAAAATCAAGTATTATGTATAGGAATCAACTGGTAAAATTTTGATACGAATTCCAGATGGCGAAACAAAATGGCGGTTTAGAAAAATATTTAAAAGTTCGGACTGAAAAACTACTTAATGTACTGATTTCAAATTGTGTGCCATAAATAAGTGTGGATACAGATGAACTAGTGAAATTGTGGTACTAATTCAAGATGAATTCCGTCAGTCCGTTTGTCGGTCTGTTTGTCAGTTTACGGCATAGCTTAAAAAGTACTTATCAGAGTGACTTCAAATTTTGGTCAAAAATTAAGGGAATGACCTGGTAATATTTTGATTAAAATCTGTTATGCCGGAATAAGATTGCGGCCTAGTGAAACGTTAAACAAATTATTACTGAATAAATTAGTTATCCACTTTAGCTAAAATTTTTCAAAAAATCAGGTGTTATATAGGAATGAACTGATGACAATTTGGTACGAATATACTAATAAAAAATTAGCTGGAAAACACTACTAAAATTTTCTGCAAGCATGAAGTGTGATATAGAGATAAACTGGTAAATTTGTGGTACTAATTCAAGATAGCGGAAAGAACGGCGGCCAAATAAAAAAAACCAACGTAAGAAAAATCTCATTCAATTGACTTTAAATTTTGCAGAAAAATTAAATGTTATATATGGATAAACTGGTACGAATTCAACATGACGTAACAAAATGGCGCTGTGTGTTAATATAAAAACTACTTATTGAATTTATTTTAAATTATGCCCGAAAATAAATACAGAAGAATTCTGTTTGTCTTGGAGTTATTTCCTCTATCGCCCTTGAAATTCGATTATTAAGATCCGCACGATTTTTAGTGGTGTATTCTAGACCTTTTGCGCACGTATAACGCTCTAGCCTCCCTATGACTTGTTCTAGGTTCTTAGTATTCTATTACCATATCAGTTTGTTCTTCACGAATCACATGTAAAAAAAATCGGTAAATTTCCTTTACCCGCAAGCTCCCTCGAATTCCTTTATTAGGAATTTAGTAACACGTGTAACATTTTATTAGGACGCCATTTTGTTTTGCTGTCTTGGGTTCGTAACAAAATGTTACCAGTTCATTCATATGTAATACTTGATTTTTGTGCAAAATTTGAAGTTAATTGGATAATTAGTTAATTTTTTACTAATAATTTTTTTAATATTTCACTAGATCACCATATTTTTCCTCTGTATTGGATTTTTACCAAAATATGATCAGGTCATCCCCACATGACCCTTAATATTTGACCAAAGTTTGAAGTCATAATAAGGGTAAATAGTTTTTTAGCTACGCCGCAAAACGGAGATGGAATTGAGACAACATATTTTTGGCATCTAGAGACGCTAAAACCATCTTGAATTCGTACCGATATTTTACCAGTTCATCTCTATACTACAATTAATTCTTGCATAAAATTTGAAATCAATATATTAAGCTGAATTTTTCAACACTTTATTAGGCCGCCATTTTGTTTCGCCATCTTGGATTCCTATTAAAGTTGTACTAGTTGATTCCTACGTAATATTTGATTTTTGAGTAAATTTGAGATAACTTGGATAAACAGTTTTTTAGTAATAATTTGTTTAACATTGCACTAGGCCGTCATTTTGTTTTTTGCCATATTGAATTTTTACCAAAATATTATCAGGCCATCCCCATACTTTATTTTTTGACCTAAATAAGAAGTCAATCGGGTGTGTAGCTTTTTAGCTTTGTCGCGAATAGACAGACAGACTGGCAGACCGACGAAATCGAGAAAAAATGTTTTTTGGCATCTAGGGACCTTCGAACGTAAAGATCTGAAAAATCACGATTACAATACTTCTCTTTACGAAGCAAAAATACATTTTCAATACAATCTTGTTATCAAAATATAAGAGATAACTTAAAATCGATAATAACGTAGGTACTTATCTCGGTACTTATAATTCCTGTTCTACTGTCAAAGTGCAGAATCTGCGTAAGAACGACGGCCGAGTCTTTTCTGTTTTATTTCAAGGTGACCTTAGATCAGAAATATAATATTCGTATATTGTCAGTCTAAATTATAAAATTATAATGGCACAGTTTAATTGGCATTCATGTATTATACATGAAACATATTTAAAATTGTTTGGAGATTTAGAATTTTAAAGGTCATTAAAATAAAATGGCAAAATATCATTTGAATGTGATCTTTCAGTAACTATCCGTGTAAACCGAAAATATCTTAACTGTCACATTGAATAAAATTAATTACATAAAAAACGACATTTATAGTATTTAATTGTATTTATATTCAAAGTTTTTAAAAATTCATTGATATTATTAAAGTTGGTAGTATTTTCGGTTAAACGTGTTTCCATTTTAGAGGCAACTTCTGAGATTTTTTCCCCTAAAACAGAATCTCCAGATAACATACAAAAGTTTTCAATATCCCTTAACATTTTATATGCTTCCTTAATGTTCTCAATATTGGAAGAAATAATTTCTTCATCATCACTGTCAGATGAAATCTGACCGTTCTCACTATTTTGAAATTCACTGATGCACTCACGTACACTTATGTTAGGATTTTCTTCCTTCCCGAACCATCCATTTGATCCTTTAAAACCATCAACTTCTAGATTCTTCACAATTTCTTGTGCTTTTTCCTTTATTATTGTTCCGGATATTGGAATGTTTTTGGCCTAGTCGTAGACAAATTGATCTATGGCAGCACCCTCAGTTTTCGCAAATTTCTTTTTCTCTTTTATGTTCCCGATCTCGGCGAATCGCTCAAACTCAAAAACTTTCTTTTGTTTGAAGACATTTTGATCGCACTAGAGTAACATCAAAACTAAGGCATTCTATTGATTAAGACTACATTTTATAAAAATAAGGTGCTCTATTTATTATGCAATTCACCGTTATTTACCTACAAGCCAGACAGCATAAGCCAGCCTATTGTTAAACTAGTGCTATTAACAATAGGTAGGCGCCGCGCCGCTTATTAGCATAGATCCAAATATTGCCCATAATGTGTAATAAAAATACCGGCATTAAATGTGGGTTTTTCAAAAATTATGTGAACATCTGTCCGTTCTGAGGAGGTAAATTTTACTGTTTTTATTAAAAATGTACGAAATTTTACTATTTATATATCTATACATATATATATCATATATATATATATATATATATATATATATATATATATATATATATATATATATATATATATATATATATATATATATCTATATATATATATATATATATATATATATATATATATATATATATATATATATATATCTATACATATCTATATTGTTAAGTCTTAGGAATTAATTGCTTTATTATTTTCTAATTCAACTGTAAAATTTTTATTTTTGTGTAGGTTATATAATCTAAAAATGATTTTAATTGTCTGTCACTACCAGTAAAACAGGCTAATATATCTATAGCAAGAAATGAAATTTTTACTAAGGGAATATTCATGAATTTCGGTTTCTAAATGATCCATAAATATCTTGACTAAAATTGGAGTTAAAGGGTTTGCCATTAATAAACCTTTCTTACATATATACATATTCTCATTAAATTAAAAATAATTTTGATCCAAACGGGTCGACAAGGCCTCTGAGATATCCTGCTTATAAATTGGATTAACATTATTTTTGGCAAAAAAGTTCTTCAACTAATAGTGTAATATTAGATGGCGGTATACTGGGGAACAAATTTTGAACATAAAAGGATATCAGTTTGGCCTTACTTGGAAAAGAGTTAAATTATTGACTTTACTTATTAATTGTAAGCTATTTTTTATACTGTATTTAGGTTTAAAATTGCAATATTTATATACCGCTGGTGCTGAAATTTAGGATACAAATAGTCTAATTGGTATATCGTTTTTATGTAACTTAATGAAAGAGTATAATTTAGGGGCTTGAGGATTCATTCATGATATTTATATTTCTCTTATTCGGTAAATATGCTAAGATCTTTAACTACATTTTTTTTTGGAAAAGTTCTGTCGGATTAACCTTAATTATTTCAAACTTATCGGAACTTAAAAAGTTGAATGTTTTAGGAATATATCGATCTTTGTTCATAACTATAATAGTTATTTCTTTATCTGCTCTTGTAAAAATTATGTTTAACTATTGTATTTAATAATAGGTGACAGGACTTTTCCAAAAACTAGTAAAAAATATAGTTAAAGATCTTAGCATGTTTACCGAACAAGAGAAATATCAGATATCATTAATGAATTTTCAAGCCCCTAATTATACTCTTTCATTAAGTTACATAAACATGAAATGCCAATTAGACCATTTGTATCATATATTTCAACACAAGCACTAATAAGTTAATAAACATTTGAATCAAATATTGCAATTTTAAACCTAAATACAGTACAAAAAATAGCTTTCAGTTAATAAGTGAAATCAATAATTTCACTATTCCAAGTACCGTCAAACTGGTATCCTTTGATGATCAAAATTTATTCCCGAGTATACCGTCATCTGATGTTATACTATTAGTTGAAAAACGTTTTACAAAAAATAATGTTAATCCAATTTATAATCAGGATATCTTAGGTATGTTGATGATATATTAGCATGTTTTACTGGTACTGACAGAAAATTAAAATCATTTTTAGATTATATAAATAACCTACACAAAAATATAAATTTTACAGTTGAATTAGAAAATAATAAAGGAATTAATTTCTTAGACTTAGCAAAAACTATTAAGAATAATAAACTCGAATTTTAAATTTTCCATAAGCCATTTCATACAGACGTTACAATCTACAATACTTATAATCATACATTTGCACATAAAATATCAGCATATAATAGTTTTGTTCATAGATTGATCAACATACCTCTAAGCAGTGAATGTTATACTAAAGAGTTAAATATAATAAAATAAATAGCGGTTAATCGCGGTTATCATGAAAATCTCGAGAGACGAAATAATAAAAGTGAAACAATATAAAAAAGCATTAAGGTTAGTTTATCCTATTATTAAGTTGAAAGAAAGTACTCAATTTCATACTTTCACTTATACATGAAAAATAACATCAAATGTTGCTAAGTTTTTTAAAAATAAAGGTGCAACTGTTGCTTTTAGAACTAACAACAGCCTTGGTAGATATATCAATAATAGTAAGGCGAAAACCAAAAAACAAAATAAAGCCAGTGTTTACAAGTTAAATTGTAGAACCATTTAAAAAATTTATAGGGGCAAATAGGTAGAACGTTTAAAAAAAGAATTAAAGAACATACATTTAGATATCTAAAGTGTAAAGATAATTTCAAATACTGTAAACATTTAATTCAGGAAAACCATACTTTCGATGAGAACTTTGAAATTTTACATGTAAAACGAAAGAGTAAAAAAACTTGATTTACTGGAAACTATGGAAATAAACAAAAAAAAAAACACATTATTAAACGATCATTTGCACCTAAATAGTTCCCCATTGTTGTTAAATCTTTACTAAAACCTACAGTTTGGGTTACCCTTTTATTTAATATCTAACATCTGATGAAGCCACAGCGTTGGCGAAACAACTGTCATGTGTTTCATTTTTTTGTAAAATAAATTAAGTAGAAATTTTAAACAAGTGTCTTCCTCTTCTTAGTTATAATGGATTTCCAGCAAGTAACGGCAAGTTCTGTTCAATATTTTATCTGGTCGTCATTTTGTTCCACTATCTTCAAATCGCAAAGACACCTCGAAGAGAACATATTGGGTTGAACCGAGGGGTGAACTGAAAAAAAGGTCCGCACTTTTGTTTTGCTAGAAAGTATCACCGACAAGCAAAAAAACGTTATTTTGCTAACTCAACCAAAACTTATTCATATTTTGTTTTTCTCGATTTACGGAAGCAAATTTCCCAACCCGAACCATTGTGGAGTATAGGGGTGGTTTTTACTCCACCTCAATCCCCATAACTTGCGTGCCTGTGAATTTCTACCAGAATTTTACCAACTTATCTTTATTTCACAATTAATTCTTGCATACATTTTAAATTCAATCCTAATAAGTAGTTTTTTCAGGCTGATTTTTAAAATATTTTATTAGGACGCTATTTTGTTTTCCAACCTTAAATTATTACCAGTTCATTCCTATGCAACACTTGTTCTTTGTGCATAATTTGAGACAAATGAAATAGTTAGTTTTTGGTAATAACGTTTTTAACGTTTCATTAGGCCGCCCTTTTGTTTCTTGGATAGTTCCAAAATTTCACCAGTTCATCCTTACGTCATACTTGACATTGTCATTATGCTTTTTTGCCATCGAGGGATGCTAAACCCTCATGATCTGTTAAAACCTGATAGGATGATTCACGATTATAAACATTTTGTTTGGCTGCCATTATGTTCCGTTATTTTGAATTTGTGCCACAGATTTACCAGGTCGTCTCTATATCATACTTAATTCTTGCACAAAATTTGAAATCAATCTAAGATTTTATTAAGCCACTATTTTGTCTCGCGATCTTGGCTTCGTACCAAAATTTTACCAGTTCATTTCTACGTAATACATGGTTTTTATGCAGAATTTGAGGTAAATTAGGCAAGTGGTTTTCTGGTAATAATTTGCTTCCCCATGCCGCCATTTTATTTCGCCATAATGAATTGTTATTTAAATGTTACAAGGTCATCGCTATATGACTTTCAATTGACCGACAGAAAGATAGACCGACGGAATTGAGAAAACTTGTTTTTTTTGGCATCTAGGGATCCTCAAACGTCAAAGGTGGCGTGGTAATTTTTTCACCATTGTAATACTTCTATTTTACGAGGGAATTAAAAGGTCCTTACTTCTGTATTTCCATCGATAATGTGTCATTAATATAGAAATACAATACTGGGAAAATCTGACGACTAGAAAAAAACATTGTTTTAAAATTTAAATAAAGGCGCCTCTTGAATAGTTCTGGGCACCTTTAGGAGCTAGCGACGTCGTTTCTTGCACATAATGACGTTATGACACCCACGACACCCTTTAAATACGTACACTTCAATCACGTTATTATCACTAATGAATGTATAGCCAAGAAAATATTACCTATTTATAAAATAAGAATTTTAATAAAATCTAAAGTATTAACGTTGAATCATAGGTAGCTAATTTTAAATCAGTAAGAATCGTTTTCGATTTCATCCGATGCACAAGTTCCATTCTAAATTTGGTATATACACATATAAAGTGGCTACATTCATAAAAGAGAAGTTGTTAACAGGCAACGGCTGTTAAAAATAACCGCTCGTCAGGGCTTTATTTAGACTTGGTGTGAGCACGCTTCTTTTAATTTCATTTTATAATTTATGATTTTAAAGATATATAAATAAATATGAGATTAATTAGAATTTTTTGAGTGTAAATACACATTTTTTATAGATTATGTAACACTCAACTGTTTTCGAAATAATTTGTGAAGAGAATATTATCCTTTATGAAAATTTAACTACATTCTAATTTATCTAGCAGTTAAATGAAATTCTTTTTATGATCAGTACTTATTACCTTAAGTTAGGGGAGTGGTTGAGAAAGGGTGAACTATGTGAATATATAAACTATTTTTATATGCATATTACTTACCAATGAGGGATGTAAAGTCAATATTGGTGGATAATGTATGATTATGAAAAGAACTTGACGTAACTATTTGCGCTTGATCACTATGATGCCGCGAGACAAGACGAGATTAAGGCTTCATCTCGTCTCGTCTCGACTTTGGCTAATATCGTTTCGTCTCGATCTCGAAATTTTGGTCGATACGGGATGAGATAAGGGTTCTGTCTCTTCCTGGCCAATCTGTTCTAACAAGGGTGGTGCTTACTGTAGCAGCTGCATTTTTATGCCAAAAAATACCATAACGTTAAAATAAAAAAATCGCATTTATAAGATGACCGCGATTTTTTGGTCAAGGTCTCCCGATGTGTAGTAAATTTTTTCCAAACTAGAATAACTGTAGAAAAGAAACGGCTTTACCTAGAGTATAATGGTATACACTTTGTTACCTTATTTATAAAAGATCTAATACATGACATAAACTTTCCGTTTAACAAGAAGTTTCAAAATCGGAATTTCCGGTTAAATAGAAGTTGATAGCAAGTAATAGATTCTTCAAAACTATCATAGGAAAGTGCAAAACTGTTTTGCTCTAAGTGAAGTCGTTTAATTTCTGCAGATTCATGGCACCAAATGGCACTTCTTAACTGTCAATAGTTCAAAAACAAATGCATTTTGATATTTATAAATAGAAATATTATTTCAAATTTTTAGTTGATTTTAAAAATAAAATTATATACACCGTGTTTCATTTAAACTAAGAGAGCTGGTGCCCGGCTCGGAAAAACGAATCACTGTAGTGTAGTGCCAAAAAATAAACGTAATAATACGTACTTTTTTTACATTTTTTTTATGGCTTTTATAGTTTCTGACATAAGATGCTACAAGGGTCTAAGATAAACGGACCACTCGAAATTTATTGTTTCCTTTCTAGATTGTTTTAATAAATTTAAAATTTTTAGAAATATTTTATTGTATTATAACTATTTGATGTATTATTACCCTGTTAAACAAAACAATTCATCTCCTTTTAAAAATGGACCATTGTATTTGGCAAAAAGGTAAATTTCTCCATCGTGAGAAAAAATACTTGTAATAAAAACAAGTTATCCATACTTATTGGCAAAGTTCTGAAAAATTCGTAAATATTTTAAATGGGGAAGTACCTGAACTTCTAAAAATTGTTTTTAATTTTTTTTTCTAAATTTTAATTGCACAATGAATCCCTTTTAAAACAATAGAGTGATGGTCATTTTTTAACGTAAGACTAAATATGTACGATATAAAACAAAATGTGTATTGTGTCTGTAAAGTTGCTACCACTTTCCGCCTCAAGAAAAGAAAATAAATAATTTTAAAATTTATCAAGGAAATTAGATAAATAAGTGTATAAAGGAAGTATCAAAAAGCGGCAAAGTTAATATTTGGTGGAGTATTATTTAACTTTTAAAATTCCCCAATGCGAAACTTTCGTGTAAATTTAAAGATAATTCAAAATTAATAATGTTCGGGCAGTTCCATTAAATTTATTTATTATTGTTCTTTATGCTCTTTTGGCACCACCCTACACACAGATAAAATAATAACCCAAAAAGTTTTATTCGGTGTTCTAGTTCTAGTTCTATTTAAAATAACAAAGTCCCTGCTCGTTTTTTTACTCTCCTATCGACATTTCTTTAATTTATCTTCGCGGTTTAGGTAAATTTATAAAAATTCTGTATTTAATATTTTTCCTACCTTTTAAAATGAAGCTTGTAGATTCCCTTAAAACAAAGACATGTCATTTTCTGAAAATTACTGATTAATTAGAAACAGTCTGAAACTCGGCCAATTTTTGCAATGCAATGTTTTTGTAATAATTACCTTTGACATAAATGGAAAGAGGTGTGTGTCTATATCTATAAGCTGGTGTTTTTTTATTAAAAGTCCCTCGCCATCACTAGCTTGATATGGACTAGAGATACTACACTAGTCGAAATGAAAAAATCGAAGAAAATCAACAATATAGTTAATCCACATCCGACGAGTAAGTCCTTTTTAACAATAAGTGTGTTTGCCCTGGTTGCCTGGTAAGTACGACAGAGAATAAGCAGCTGGTAACGAAAATTAGAAAAGCACCTAGTATGTGGGAAATAATCTATTGTCAAGGTCACAATTACCAAGGCTCAACTTGTCTAAAAATATTGCCATCACTACATAATTTTACATTTTACATGACGGCGCAGCATGCCATACCGCCAAAGCCATAACATTCTGGCTGCAAGAAATAAATATTTCTGTTTTAAAATGGCCAACTAGTAGCCCCGACTTATCGCCTATCGAAACAATATGACATCAAATAAAGAAACTCTACGAACCAGTCCCGTCCGCACCATTCCCGAATTAAAGGACAAAATTTAGGAAATCTGGGATAACTTCCAACCAAAATATTGTAAAACATTAGTAGACACCATGCAAGCAAGACTTGATGCAGTTATAAAGCAAAAAGGTGACTGTACTCAGTGGTAACAGTGGAAAATTATTCGAATTTTTATGTTCCAATTAATATGCGACAAGCCTAACAAAAATA
Source organism: Kuschelorhynchus macadamiae (assembly GCA_030620095.1). Taxonomy (NCBI): domain Eukaryota; kingdom Metazoa; phylum Arthropoda; class Insecta; order Coleoptera; family Curculionidae; genus Kuschelorhynchus; species Kuschelorhynchus macadamiae. The sequence goes on along the minus strand of JAUTXW010002914.1, from coordinate 306,552 downwards.
TTTTTTATCATCATTATTACTGTTAGTGATATAGATAAGGAATATTGTTGATTGATTGTTAATACTACATACTATCAAATAAACGTAGTTGTATTTGTTGAATTTATGTTATGTACAATAAATACTAGGTAACAAAAATAAATATGCCTTACGAATTCCTTTAAACTCGTATCCTTTAAACTTCGCAAATCAGACCTTGCCTTGGGTATTGCTCACATATATGGGGAGCAGGCTCTCCTTAAATCCCGAGTTCAATCCATAACATTCGTGACTCTTCAAAAAAGAGCTATTCCAGTCTGACTGATGATCCAAACATTATAAGGAAGGTTGCTTCACTAGAGCTTCGTCATATTATGGACGATTTGTCTCTGTTTTACAGAAACTACCACTGATTTTGTTTTGATCTATTATGCCTTCCTTAGTCATTCCTGCCAGAGAGACACGAGCATCGACCCACATGTATCTCTTCACATTCCAACTGTAAAGACCACCGTTCTCCCAATTTGTTCATTTCTTTATTCCCATAGTGTCCCCATTGTGGAATGTGTTTCCAGCAACGGCCTTTCCTCCTCCTAATCTGCAAGTTTTTGAATCCCTCATTAATAAATATTCCCTCTCTTAGTTCATAGGTAGACTTTACATGACCATAAAAGAAGGCTCTGGTGGATGGAAACTGTAAGAACTATTCCTGTAGTATTAATAATCGTAACGATATAGGACAAAAATGCGGCATTTTCTAAGTAAAAATGATTAAATTAACATAGATAGTTTAATTTTGATGGGTCGCTTATTAATATGCAGTTCAAAAAACCAAAACAAATAAACAAACATAACTAAAGAAGATATGAAGAAGAACGGAGGATAATTGAAGAGCCGCGAACAGGCTATTACCTTTAAAACTGCACGCACAAACACTAGCGAGTGTTAAGCAGGTAATAGATCACAAATTAAATGCACATATAAAGGAGCATAATTAATGCAGCAAGCATATTGGTTAAATAAAATTAGCGATTAACTAGCTGTGCTCATATTTCATTCTGTAATGATGAAGGTTCTCACACATTCTTTGCTACTGAGGTGATATGCGATTTATTTAGTTGACATTTAGCAGTATTGATTTAGTTTCAAGCGTTTTTATTTTGTGCATATGTAAGTGATGCTTTATTTGTGTTTATTAAAACTATTCAGAAGGTGTTTTTCAAAGTTAGGTACATTCACAAACTTGAGGTGCTTACAATAGTCTAAAAAGCTAATAGGCAGCAGGACAAAAGAACCGGTAATAAACTACCTGTTTTAAACTTTTATCTGCACACGAACATTTCCCTGAATTTTGTTTTTTCTTATACTAAAATATTTTAAAGCACTCCCTGTCATTTTCAAACAATTGAAGCGTTTAAAAAAATGATAAATTCATTAATACCAATTTTAAGAAAAATAAACATTTTGTCTCTAGACACAAGCGAATGTTCAAAGATCAAAAGTTATTAAGAATTATATATTTTACTAGCACACTGCAAAAATGTAAATAAAAATATATGTGTTTTTTGTTTCGTTTACAAAAATCATTTGAAATTGTTGCGTTTTGACAAAATTTTGTGGACTTGTTTTGTTTTGCATCATTTGGTAGATGGATTTACCTTTTGTTAAAAAAATGTATATTTATATGCTTAAATAAAACTTTACTTTCGATTATTACAAAACTTATTAAAAAAAATCTGTTAATTTCCTTTACTCGGAACTTCCCTCATAAATATTTTGGAACACATTGTAATGTTTTAATATTTTTTATTACTCGCCGAATGCCACCACTGTTATGATTTAATAATTTTAGTATTTTGTATTAGCACACATGTAAACACTTCAACTTGTTTCAAATCTCTCTATTATCTTCTGAACAAGAGGGACACTTCTTACTTCTAACAAATCTTTACTCTTACTGTGTCTACTGACTTAATTCTACTGACAATATAGTACTGACATATTGACTGACCTACTCTATACTGACTACCTAGAACTTATTTTTATATGAATTCCCTAATTTGGGATGCAGTGGCGTATCTGTAAAATTGATTAAAAAAGGTGTATATAAAAGTAATTTGGGGAGTATTTGCTACGCCACTGCTTACTGTACTACAATGGTTTCTTTTAATGTTTTTATAGCTGAACCTTCCCAAGCTTTATCGACATAGTGTAAATGAGTTTATGATAGGTTTTTTCGGGTATAAAAATATTTGGGGCGGAAGAACGTGCATAAAATAGAATTTGAAGTAGAATTTAAAATACATATTGTTTACTTAGAATTTCCCTTGCAATAAACGACCATTAAAGCAGCTTTTGTCGGAAGGTTCCGCCGAAATATAATGTATGTCTAAATATTGCATTTACGTGTCAAACTATCTCTAGACTAATGAATATATAATACTTAAGACTATTCACAAATAAAATGACTATAAAATAATGGGGTCACAACACCTCCCCCCTAAATGAGAGATTTTATAATGATGAAATTGTTAGAAAATTTCGTTCCTGAGTTAAAATATAAATTATGATACAAAATATACATCCTTGTAATTGATACTAATATTTAACAAAAGTATTATGTTCGAAATGATTTTACAAATTTGCTATGAACTATGTTCTTATTCTATATTATACTAACCTATATAATATTGAAAACTGTTTTTTTTTTTATAATAATTAGGCATTCTAAATCTACTTAGATTCTACTAAAGAAATGTATTACTTATAATAAAACATAATATTATTACTTATCTAATTGATCGTCTTGAGGACGTGTGACCAATAGCTCTGCGAGGCGTGTATGATATACCTGGTTGATCATCCTCAGGGTGATCATCATTATTAATTCTATTAGAAGTTTCACTAGTATACTGAGCTATATATCTATTACTTCTCGGGGATGGTTCAATGGTTTGATTTACCCTTACACATTTTGAATATATTTTGTAAACAATAAACAATAATACAACAACAGATACAATGTAAGCTAAAACAGAACCAGAAATATTATATGTTGACAAAAAATTATTTTTTTCAAGATTTTCCGTTAGCTTTTCTATGTCGTCTAGTTTATGGCTAGCGATGTTCAGTTCAGGAATGTGCTTTGAAAGAGTCTTATAATTTTCGTTTATTAAAATTTGTCAGGTTAATGATATTATTATTTTTTATTTTTTCACAACAGTCCTCACTAATTTCTAATGGCGGAAAGGCATTACCGTGAGGCACGAGCATCGTTGAAACACTATACGCTTTACACTGTTTTCCTATGGTGACACTGCCGCAATTTTTAAAATAACGTCTACTGGTTTATTTTGATTAATACATGAAATGGTTAATGATTCAGGGCAAGGCACTGCAAACAGCTAAGTATTAGTTGTAAGTAACTGAATAAAGATACCTCTATTAGAATATAATATATGTTTTTCGCATACTTCTGGAATTTTATTTGTTACTTGAAGTAACTTCATTTCACAGTTTTCCACTAAATGAGCCAATGAAACTGCTTTTTGTTGTTGACAAATCATTTTATCATCCGTTATTTTTATAAATTTATTATATTCGAGATCAGAGAAAGTTATGAACTGCTGTTTTGTTTCGTCTATTGCAATATATTTAGAAGATGGTTGAATCAAAATAAATTGATTAGTGGCTAATAGCTTAGGAAAAGGCGATACCTTATATAGGTAGAATAATTGTGCTTCAACTAAAGGAATATTAATTATATAAATTAAATGATTATTTTCAAAGTAAACTTTTAGTTCAATCGTTTTTAATATAAGATTAGAATGCATTATATCAAGAGGCACAGCAAAATCTAAACCATGGGGAAGAGAATCCGTAACGTGTTTTAGTTCATCAATTAGGCGAACTGGTGTTAAAATTGCTGGGTGTAATAAACCCTTTTTGGCAATAAGAATTGCATTAATCAAAGTCATTACTTCGAGTTGTAGTTGATGTAACATCATATGTGTCAGCGTAATGTGTTCTTCTAGATTGCCTTTTAAGTCTAAAAATTTAATATCTTTTTGTTCTTTTTCTAATTGTTTGGAAAGAATTTTAACATTATTTTTTAAAATGTTTTCATTAAAATCTAAGGTTCCAATAGTATTGTTGAAATTTGTTAGTGTAGACTTGACAACTTTAGTTTGCTCTTTCAAAAGAGCTAATGCTGAACCCTCATTTTGCGATAAATCTGAAATTTTGCTATCATAATATTTCGCGTCTTCTTCGTCTAAAGTACCGAATAGAATTTTTGTAGCCTTTCCGATAATATTGAACCATCCTCGTTTATTTCTACTTAAAGTACTACAACCTATCAATTGATGTAAAGTTTCTAAATCTGAGCTAATTTTATCAAAATTATATTTAGTTGACTTTAAAAACGTGTCACAAATGGATAAGTGGTACTGAAAATTTTTATGATTACATAATTCAGAGGTTATTTTATTGTAGTTTTTTAGAGAAAGAAGTTTATTTATAATGTTGTTAAAATCTACATATGTAATTAGCTTCCATTTGTTATTATAGAGTCGCAGTTCTCCAAGTTTTTCAAAGTGTATTCCTGGGTTGTGGTCGTAATATGTGACATTATAATCGTCGCTATTATCAGAACGAAAGGTATTCAGAGATATAGTGATACTGAGTAGTATTATTCTGAAATAGGAGAAAACATAAAATTAAAAAATTCTATCTACATACATTTATTTTTTAAATTATTTTCTATAATACATTTATACATGTTTTTTTTTTGCTTTGTGTTAATCATAAAACTGTTTTAATCTATTGGCATGGACGCATTGTTTGTTTTTGCCTTTCTGTATTATAAAATTAACGTCAGAAGTTTTATCTATTATTATATAAGGTCCAATCCATAAGGATGTGAGTTTTTTGCTTCTGCCTCTTCGCACTGATTCGTCATAAAGTAGCACCTTATCACCTATTTTAAAATCTCTAATTTTGCAATTTTTATCGTAATTTTGTTTTGAAACGCTTTTACTTTTCAATAGATTTTCTTTAGCCAATTGGCTAGAATATTGTAATTTTTGTTTAAGATTGGCAACAAAATCATCATATGTGTATTGAGTTTTCATAGGTTGAATAATTGAAGTAGGTAAATTAGGGGTATGGCCAAATAAAAGTTCAAAAGGTGAAAAGTGGGTTGCAGTATGCGGAGTTGTATTATAAGCAAATGTTGCAAATGGAATCCAGCTATCCCAGTCTTCCTGACTATCTTTGATAAAATGTCTTAAATACTCCTCTAAGACTCTATGAGAACGTTCTAAAGCTCCGTTGGATTCTGGATGATAACTAGTAGTTTGAACCTTTTTTATTTTTAAAAGTTTGCAAGTATTTTTAAAGATTTCACTTAAAAAATTTGAACCTTGATCGGTAATTAGAGTTTCAGGTAGTCCATATAGACAAATTATTTTCGTTACGAAGTAATAAGCTACTGTTGAGGCTTCTTGATTTTTTATAGGGACATTAATATTATGCTTTGTCAGGTCATCTTGGAAGGTAAGAATATATTTGTTACCTGCTTCCGTTTCAGGTAAGGGACCAACAATATCGAGAAAACATCTTTCAAAAGGTTTAGTCGCGGTTGAAGTTATGACCATTGGCATTTTTGTTTTTCGCGATAATTTGTTTTTTTGACAAGATTCACATTTTTTTATAAATCTTTTTACGTCTTTTTTCATGCCTCTCCAGGTATAAAATTGGGATAATTTTTTATGTGTACGGGCAATTCCTTGATGACCGCCTAAAGGAGAGTTGTGGAATTCTTCTAATAAGGTTTCCTTTTCAGATTCAGAGGGTTTTATTAAATTATTATTGTAAACTGTTATATCTACATTAGAGTTTTTAAAAATATATCTTATCATGGGATAAATAATTTCCCATTTTACTAACGGGTTGTAATGATATTTAATAAATGACAATTTAAGTTTTTTGTTACTTACAAGATTTTTTAACTTTAGTAGACAAGACCATATATTTTATAATTTGTGTCATTTAACATATTTTCTTTATCATTGAGTAAAAATATATTACAGTCGTAGTTTTGGTACTGAGAGACGGAAGGTATTTTTAAATCGGTTTGAACGTTGTATGTTTCAAGAAATTGTTTAATCTGATTATTTTGTTCCAAAATATTAAATTGCTCTTTGTTAAAAAATTTGGGAAAAAATAATATTATAGGATCTGAATTATTTATCTGAAATAAATTAGCGTTGTTTTCTTTTAATTTTGTGTTAATAACAATATGTGTTTGCAGATAATTTACAAATTTTTGATAATCTGTTATCATGTCAGCGTTTACCGTTTTAATCATTCTACTTAAGGCATCAGCATTTGTATTTAACTTTCCGGCCTTATAAATAATTTCGAAATTGTATTCTTCCAATTTTAACCTAAATCTTGTAAGACGCGACCCAGGGTCTTTTATGTTAAATACATAAAGTAAAGGTTTATGATCCGTAACTATCTTAAAATTTGTTCCAAAAACATATGGTCGAAAATGTCTAACTGCCCAAACAATTGCCGCTAATTCTTTCTCTGTCGTTGAGTAGTTTTGTTCGGCTTTATTAAGAGTTCTACTAGCATAAGCTATAGGTCGATCATTATTAACTTTTCCTTGTGATAAAATTGCACCAATCGCATAATTACTTGCGTCGGTAGTTATAATGAATTCTTTTGAAAAATCTGGGTACTGTAGTACAGGAGGAGAAGTAATGTTATTTTTAAGCGTTTGAAATGAAATATCACAAGCATGGTCCCATTTAAATTCCGTATCTTTCTTGAGCAATTTGGTAAGAGGTTTTGAAATTTTCGCAAAATCCTTTATAAATTTTCGATAATATCCGACAAGCCCTAAAAGTGATTTTACCTCTTATTGATTTACTGGTTGAGGAAACTGTAAAACACATTCTACTTTTGAAGGATCAGGTTTGATGCCATAATCTGTTATAATGTGACCTAGATACAAACATTCTTTTCTTAAAAATTCACATTTTAATGGTTGAAGCTTTAAATTATGCTCCCGAAACCGTTCAAATACCTCAATTAACCTTTCATTATGTTCTTTTAAATTATTAGCATAAATTACGACATCATCTAAATAAATAAAACATTTTATGCCACTAAGACCGCTTAAGACCGCATTCATTAACCTCTGAAAGGTTGCCGGAGCTCCTTTTAGGCCAAAAGGCATCCTATTGTAAACAAAATGCCCCGTAGAAGTACTAAAAGCTGTCTTATTTTTATCATTTTCGTCCATTTGAACCTGATGAAATCCATTGGCTAAATCTAAAGTTGTAAAATAATGCGATTTTCCTAATTGGTCTAAAATATCTGTAATATTAGGTAATGGAAATGCATCCCCTGCAGTTATTTCATTAATTTTTCTAAAATCTACGACCACGCGAAATTTAGGTAAACCTGATGAATCAGTTTTTTTAGGAACTACTAATAAGGGACTATTCCAAGGACTGTAAGACGGAGAAATTATTCCATCCTTTAACATTGCATCGGTTTGTTCTTTTATAATCTCCCGATGTTGAAAAGGTAATCTATAGGGTTTAATATTAATAGGTCCCTTAGTAGGGTCTGTAGAAATTTTATGTTTTATTGTGTTTGTACAAGAGAGTTTATCACCTTCTAAATAAAAAATATCGATAAAATTTTCACAAATTTCTAGAAGTTAGTTAGTTTCCTCGACATTTAATCCTTCTAAGTTGAGAGAATGTTTCAATTTTTCTAAACGTTCAAAGTAATTTATATTCGTGTTATTTTCAATATTATTATTATTATGACTAAGCTCTATAATGTCAAATTCACCTTTAGTGATAAGTTGTACGTTAACTCTGAGTAACGCAATTGTTAAGGGTTCATTAGATATATTTAAAATACTAATTAAACATTTATGATTATGTACTTTGGTGAAAGAAGAACCTATATAGAGATTTTCAGCAAGTTGTTTCGATTTTACGATACCTTCAGTACCTGAAACGTTGGCCAAAGCATAAGTTATCATTTCACATCTTGGGGGTATAGTCGTTAAAGTCTCTGAAGGCAAAATCTTAAAGCAATTGCCCTCAAAATAAACAGTTTCTTCTTCATAATTAATTTTAGTTTTATATTTTTGCAAAAAATCGCGGCCTAAAATTCCGTCATTTTTTATAGGAATGCTATCTGGTACGATATGAAAAGGATGAATTAATATTTTATTATCTTTTAATTGGATTGTTACATTATATAGACCTTTCGTAAAAACCGGTTCTTTACTTATACCTTTTAGTTCAATAATACAGTTTTGATCTAGCTTTGAATAGTCTTGTAAAATCGACTCCTTTAATAAACAAACATCAGCCCCTGTATCTAACAAAATTTGCAATTCTGACTTTTTAGTGCCCAATGAAGTTATTTCAATTATATCTAACTGTTTACAATTATTAGAGAATAATACTGACTTAGGAGACATATTATTTGAATTATTACGAGTTGGTTTGATTTTAATATGTTCTAGTGGATTCTTATTATTTGAACAGCTACTGTTTATACTGATTGAACTTTTTACGAAGCGCTTGGCGGGCTGTTCACAACCAAGGCTTCGTTGTCGTTTCCCGAAAATTCTTGGACAGATGTAGTTGGTTGTGGAGGAGAAATACTAAGATTGTGTTGGAGGCTACTGGGGGGTAGATACGTTATAGTTTATATTTGATGAGAATTATTGACAGGTTCATTATTATAGTTAGGACGGTATCGTCGCTGTTGTTGAGGTATCTTTGAAAGCATTTGAGATCTTTTTGAACTACGGGGATTGGTATAATTTTGACGATAATTGTTCCCATTATTATTATTGTTAAAATTTCGTGAATTTGTATTTTGATTGTAATTATGATTATCGTTTCCCCTGTAAGAAAAATTACTTCTAGCATTAATAGGTTGTTCCCCGTTATAATTTTGCCCATTTGAAGAATTTGCGTTAAAATGTTGTTGTGGACTGAAGCTTTGATAATTAAGATTATTAAAATTATTTCTTCCCATATTTTGTTCATATTGTATAAGTTGCCTACATTGAGAAGTTATATGATTATTTTTATGACAGAACATACACAAAAGTTTAGGATTTTGGTTATTAAAATTTCTATTTCCCTGACCCACAAAACCTACATTTTTAAAATTTGAATTTTTTGATCTAACGTTGTTTTCGAGTTCCATTTCGATTGCTAATGATAATGCCCTGTCTAAATCTGTTGTGTTTTCAGCAATTACTCGAATTTGTATTTTTTCATCATTTAGCCCTTGTCCAAAAGGGGTTTACTAAAATTGACTCTAAATTTTCTATTAATACCTTAGCAGAATTATGTTCATAATTTAAATGACAAGTTTCTTTATATTTATTATGCAGGTATCTTAATCTATCTCCATATTCTGTAACGGTTTCCCTAAAGTTTTGTTTTATATTCATTATTTCAGTTAAAAAATGAGAAGGCGGTCTTTTATCCGTAAACTGTTCTAAAAGAAAATCTCTAATTCCGTTCAATTTAAAAATTCTTTATATTGTGTCACCTCTTGAGCTTTACCTTTTAATTTAGTACCAAAAATTAATTTAGCTAATTTATTTTTTTTCATTTTCTTTCACAATATGCATTACTGCGTCACAGTTTCTTAGAAAAAATTAAAGAGAATTTCCATCGCCGTAGCCGTCAAATGAATTTATTAAATTTAATACATCAATTGCATCTTTTCCTTCAGCCATTTTTTGTTTGTTAAAATTATAAAGATTAAATACTAATAAAAATTTTGGGTAAAAATTTAAATATAGATAAGTTATACGGTCGATTATTCAATTACTTTTTCAACACACAACGTATTTGCAGTACCTTTCACAAAATAAATATATCTATATAATTTCAAAAATGCATAACATATAAAAAAAAAACAAATAGTGTCACCACAACAGGAAAATAAAAGAAAAAACTTACAGCTTCATCCTTAGTTAGCTTGAACGTAAGGCGAATTTCCTCTCGCTCCTCCAAGTCTGTTGAAACTTCCTGTCTTTGGTATACCGATGTGGTTTAACTGGTGTGATTCCTGCTGCGTTCTAGGCGCTCCTTCAGAAAACACGGGATAGTATATCCGATACTCGCCGAATGCTACCACTGTTATGATTTAATAATTTTAGTATTTTGTATTAGCACTGGTAGTAAATGTAAACACTTCAACTTGTTTCAAATCTCTCTATTATTTTCTGTACAAGAGGGACACTTCTTACTTCTAACAAATCTTTACTCTTACTGTGTCTACTGACTTAATTCTACTGACAATATAGTACTGACATAATGACTGACCTACTCTATACTGACTACCTAGAACTTATTTTTATATGAATTCCCTAATTTGAGATGCAGTGGCGTATCTGTAAAATTGGTAAAAGGTGTCTATAAAAGTAATTTGGGGAGTATTTGCTACGCCACTGCTTACTGTACTACAATGGTTTCTTTTAATGTTTTTATAGCTGAACCTTCCCAAGCTTTATCGACATAGTGTAAATGAGTTTATGATAGGTTTTTTCGGGTATAATAATATTTGGGGCGGAAGAACGTGCATAAAATAGAATTTGAAGTAGAATTTAAAATACATATTGTTTACTTAGAATTTCCCTTGCAATAAACGACCATTAAAGCAGCTTTTGTCGGAAGGTTCCGCCGAAATATAATGTATGTCTGAATATTGCATTTACGTGTAAAACTATCTCTAGACTAATGAATATATAATACTTAAGACTATTCACAAATAAAATGACTATAAAATAATGGGGTCACAACAACATACATCTTAGAGTAAGAATTAAAGTAGAGATCACAATTCATTTATAAATCACGTTAGGGATATGCGCCAACATGGTTCCCCTATTTTTCACGTTCTATCGACCAATGTTTACGATAAAACAAGAAGTGGGGATGGCCCATGTTCAAGCCGTGGCTATTTGCTGACGAATGCCAGTGGCGGCGCGAGTTTTCACTTCCTTCATAACGAAATATCATTAATCGTGAAAAAATCATCGTTCCGGGTTTTTACAGATCTTCATATTTTTCCATTACTGTCGGTCGGTCTGTTCCGGTATCGCTAAAAAATCCACTTACTCGATTAACTTTAATTTTATTTAATTTTCCACAAACATTACGTCTGATATAAAAAATATTGGTGTGAATTCAATATGGCGAAACAAAATGGCCTGTTGAAATATTCGATGTACGAAAATGAAGAAATGGGCCATGCTTCATTATCGTTGACAAGAGGATGAATTCTTACCTATTCCTTAATGAGGCAAATAGGTATTTTTACAAATATTAAAGAAATAATCGTTCCCTACTTCACTATTAAAATCAAACCAATAAGTTAGGTAAGTTTAAAAAGAAATTAGTTATTTATGTATTAATAAACTGTAGTTTTTAGTTATGTTTGCCTTATGTCACTGTCATTTTGTAATTGTGACATTTAGAAAAAATATTTGTTCAGTTGTTAAAAATGTCATCTTAAACCTGTAACTGTTAGACCTTGTCTAAATTTAAACCTCTTTAGTAAATACTATTGTTAGAGTTTTAAACTATAACCAATGCTTTTAACGCGCTTTTATTGGCTTCCTACTCGTCTGATTGTATGTTTGTATGTCTGGTTCAAATCTTGTAATGGATTTTTCACCACTTCCATTACCGATTATTTTTAAATTTGACATGTATACACTTTCGGATATAAAAAATCCGAATTTTTTTAGTCCACGTTTAGAAATCCAAAAAGGCGGCGCCAATACGGCCGTCGAATTTGGTTACTTGTGTAGATTAAACTGAAAATTGGTGCCTAAGAAAATTTAAGAGTGTCAGCATTTAAAAATTCAAAATAGCGGTGCCAAAATGACAATGTCCACAGGTCGGACGGATGATTTTAACATTTGTGGGGATTATTTAAGAATGGACAACAAAAATCAAAATGGTGGCGCCAATATAGCAAACGAATTTTGTCATTTGTACATATTCAGCAGAAATATCAGTATCTAGATGTATTTAAGAATGAAAGTTATGAAATTTTAGTCAATATTTGAGAATTAAAAATAGTGGCACCAACATAGCAGACTAATTTTAAAATATTTGCAGATTTGATTAAAATTCGGCATTGAGGGGTATTTAAGACCGCACATCATGAATTTTTGTCAACATTTTAAAAATTCAAGATTGTAATGCCAACATGGCGGCGGAATTTTAACATTTGTACAGATTTGATTAAAAATCGATATTAAGTGTGCAATTTATACATTTTTACTAATATATATTCAAATAGGGGATGCCATCAATCAATCAACCGGATAAGTACCTACTTTTTCAGATATTTTTAAACATTTAATTAGGCCAACGTTTTGTTCCCTCATTTTGAATTTGTCTCAACATTTTTACCAGTTCATCCTTATATAATATTTGATTTTTGAGCAAAATTTTGACTTTGTTGACTTTTATAACATTTTATTATTACGCCATTTTGGATTTGTAGTAAAACATCAGTTGGTGGTCATGTCACACCTAATTTTTCTGCAAAATTTGGATAAAATGGATAAGCAGTTTTGTAGTAATATTTTTTGAATATTTCAATAAACCGCCATTTTGTTCAGCCGTATTGGATTTTTACGAAAATGTTACCACGTCATCATCATATGACCTTTAATTTTTAACCAATACTTGAACTAAATAGGGTAAGCAGTTCTTGAGCTTTGTTGCGGACAGACATACAGACTAACCGACGGAACTGGGAAAACAGGTTTTTTTGCAATTAGAATACTTCCTCTTGCAAGGAAAGTAAAAAAAGCGAGTGCTAGACGATAAGAATAGAATAGCCAGTTGTCATATTGTTTTTCCATGTTAATAGCTAAAATTTAAAAAATAAAAGTTTTTTTTTAATTTTCAATATCCTAAGTCTTAAATTCTAAGCAGTTTAAAACATGTTTAAGAACACATTTTTACTTTTAATACCCAAAGAATCACCATTTAAATTCCTTTACCTGACATATAAAAAATTGGCTCAACTCGAGGGAAAATTAAAAAAAGGCGCGAAATCATCCGAAATTTTATTATTTCCCCAGATAATTATTTTAATTCTCTCTCTATCTCTCTCTCTCTCTCTCTCTCTCTCTCTCTCTCTCTCTCTCTCTCTCTCTCAAAATAAGTGAATAAGGTATCTTCCATTAGACATGTCTCCTGGGAAAGGAAATCTTTCTGTTTATTTAGTGATTAAAAGAAAATTCCAAACTTAAATGGCCATCACATTGCCGCACCATAGTTAGGTCAACTAAAGTTCCTAGTTTCGCAATGTCCAAGATAAAGTAAATAAAACTTATTTATTAAATATTTAAAAAATCAGTGTTTTTCTAATGTCACCGCACTTTTAGAACGCTGCTTCTTGAAGTAAGGCGTCATATAATTAGAAGATTTGAACCATATCAACAAATACACAATAATACATTAAAACACATGCAGTAGTGACGCTAAGAAAAGCTTGGCATCTAATATAATATTTTTTAGCAAATTAATTTCTTTAATGTTAAAATTTATCGTAGTTCCACGACCCGCTATTGGTTTTTAAGCCACGCCGGTCACGTGATCCTGTAACAATCTTTACTGTAGACTATTATACTTTTTTACTATAAGGATCCCTTGTCAATGAAAGTGGGATGGTCTAATACCACAATGGGATGGTGTAATACGTGGAGTCGTCGATCGGGTTTGCCATATCTAACTAAAACTCTTGTTACTCGTGTAATCTGATCTAAGGCTTTGGGTATTTTAGTTTGTATTTTACTATTTTGCAATAAAAGTAATTTCTTTATACTGCCTAGAAACTAATACTGGAAACACATTACTATTCTTTGTACGAAAATTTTATTGCATCATGTTTAAACATATTCACCGTATTATAAATTGGTATAAAAATTGGTGTTCCTGGCTAGGCTTGGCATCGTCGTACGATCGACTTTATACTGTGAGGTAATCTTGGCAGTGGCTAAATATGTAAATAATGAACTCTATTTTTATTCTTATTCTAAAACATACATATTCTGTCTTTTCAAATATTTTTTAATATGCGCCATTTTATTCCACCATAGTAGATTCCTACCAATATTTTACCAATTTATACCTATGACACACTTGGTTTTAAGACATGATTTAAAATAAATTTAATAAGTAGTTTTTCCACTGATTTTGTAAGACCGCCATTTTGTTCTGTCGCGTCATGCTGAATTCGTACCAGTTTATCTCTATATCACATTTAATTTTTATGCACAATTTGAAGTCAATTGAATAAGAAGATTTATTTACGTTGACTTTTTTTTTGGCCATTAATTTGCTCCGCCATTTTGAATTCGTACCACATTTTTTCTAGTTTATCTCTATTTCACATATATTGCTTGCACAAAATTTGAAATTAATTTATTAATTAGTTTTTCAGGCTGATTTTTTAAATCTTTTAGTAATCCGCAGTCGAACCAAAATGTTACTGTTTCATTTATATATAATAATTAATTTTTATAATTTATTTATTTATAATAATTATTAATATTTTTTGTAATATTTTTTTCCATTTCATCAAAATGCCATTTTGTTCCATCATAATGAATTTTTACAAAAATGTTACCATACAACTCTTAATTTTTGACCAATGTTTGGAGCCAGGTAAATAGTTTTTTAGGTATGCTTCGAACAGAGAGACAGCCCGATGGAATTGAGAAAATATGTTTTTTGTCGCATACATGTTAACCAAAATTTAAGGTCAATCGTGTTAGTAGTTTTTTGGCTACGCTGCGAACTCACAGACAGACAGACCGATAAAAATACCGACGGAATTAAGAAAATATGTTTTTTTTGTATCCAGGATCTAGCAACGCTAAAACGTGAAGATAGGTAAAATCGAGGAGGATGATATTTTTACTATTAAAAACATTTTATTCCGCCGCCATTTTGGTCCACCATCTTGAACTTCTACCATAATTTTACCAGTTCGTCTCCATATCATTCTTAATTCTTTCATAAAATTTGAAATCAATCTAATAATATAGTTTTTCTAGGCCGATTTTTTAAATATTTTATTAGGCCGCCATTTTGTTTCGCCATCTTGTATTCGTACCAACATTTTACCAGTTAATTCGTATGTAATACTTGATTTTTGTGCAAAATTTCAGGTAAATTGGATAATTAGTTTTTTAGTAATACTTTTCTTAACATTTCACTTGTCCACCATTTTGTTCCGCCATATTGGATTTTTATCAAAATGTCATCATTTCATCCTTATATGCCCCCAATTTTTGACCAATATTTGAAGTCAATCGGATAAGTAGTTTTTTAGCTATGCCGCGAACAGACAGACCGACGGAATTGAGAAAACATGTTTTTTTGGCATCTAGAAACCCTAAAACGCGAATATGTGTAACAACCTGGGAGGGTGATTATTTCACGATTACAATACTTCTCTTTTACCAGAGAAGTAAAGATTAAACATTTTACACGAATGGATATCTTATCGTCCAATCATATTCTTCCTCATCACTTTCTTTGGATATTTTCTGATTTTTTTGGGTGTGGTGCCTCTTAAAAAGCTCCGATTTCCTCTTTCTTTAAAGCAAAAATCATTCTTCTAACCTATAAACTTCCCCACCTTAAATGTTTAGCTCTTTAGGGACGAATTTGTTCGCTCTCGCGATCCTACTACCCTCTTCAACAGATCGGATTTTACTGGTTATTTTTAATTCTTTCTGACAGAAAGCACAAACTTCTGAAACTAATCAAAATAATAATCAGTGTTTGTCAAAATCATAACCAAATTTGACGATTGGGTCCGGTAAACTATCCTGACATACGATTTTTGCATATTTTATTTTTTTTCCAGAAAGTACCCATTTGTAATATTACATTTGAAAAATAAAAATTGCGGGATATGCAAGAGTTTTCCTAAAAAAATTAATTAAAAGTCACACTCGGTCACAATGTGACAGCCTTAAAACGAAAAATTTAGCAATGTTGCCAAATTTTAGATTTACCAATTTGTTAGAGGAAATGAAATGACCAATTGAAAATTATTTGGACAACACAATTGTAATTATTTATTGTTATTATTATAGTTTTAATGAAGGTTTTATTAACGAACCTGGGCTAACCTAACGTTAGCGGGACAGATCCACCTAACAATATAGTTTTTGTTACAGAAACATCCCGCTTTCAATATAGACTCGGAATTCGGTTGGCGCGCTACCGCGCACTTTCTTTACAGAAAACCTAACTAATCCTAACCTAACCTAATCCGCATTTTTATTAATTATAAGTTTTGTTATAAAAAAATTTGTTTTACGTGTATCATAACTTATAGGTATTATTTAATTATGAATATGGCAACGTCGCACATCAAATTAAAAACAAGTATGGCGGTGGGAACAGTCGGAAAGATGTTTGAAATCAAAATTACCTTCGATTTGTATAATAAATACATCTTAAAGTAAATTTTGAGTGCTGATGAGAGTTTTCCACACATTTTCTCAATTTGGACTGCTAGAATGGTAGATAAAAACAAAAAGAAACAAAAATAAACGAGATTTAAGAGTGTCAACATAGTTTACCGAAACCTGACGATTTAATGATTAAGGCAAAATAATGGTAACAAGTCCAAGTAGCTAGCCTCGTGACGAGCAAATTTCGGTGTACGCGCTCTCATAATAAATCTCATCTTTTATATCCAGCTATAGTGAGTTAGTATACCTAATTTAGATTAGTATTAGATAATAATATTCGTGAATAGATAGCCCTATTTGTATTAAAAATCGCAATAAGACCCATGCCAATATGTGTTACAACTTCAGTTTCGCTATAATGTTATAAAAGGTAACACCCGAATTTAAGATTATATTGGACTTGACTATTACCATGAATTTTGTTTTATGTAACATAATTTTGAAAGAGATTGACTTGTTCAGTTTTGATGTAAGTTACCATTTTTACTATTTAATTTCTAAAGGACTAGTGAATTTGTGTTCGAAAACTATTAAGGATTTTCCATTAATGTCGCTGCAAGTGGACTTGAGTTTTGTAGAAAAGCTCTTCAAATGGTCTTTTGTGAAACTATTTTAAATGAATGTAATATACCTAGAAACTAAATTTCATTTCTATCTTAGATAATAAAGCTCACCGAAGCCTTTCGAAAAGGTCCTATTGAAATTTGTCGGAAACAAATAAATAAGGGAGATAATTGGTAAAAATATTTTTAAATGCAAATTTTCCAGAAACCCGGTTCAAAATTCTTTTTTGTCACATATCTTGCTTTATATTATTTTTCAACATTCTTTAAAAACTAAGTAACAAAAACTGTAAAAACGTTGCATGCTACCATGAAGTCTCCATTGACAAACAAAAAACTATACAGTAGAACCAATATTCTCCTGACCATATCGTTTTCATTTTTAGTGCTCCTATAAGTTCTCTTTAAGGTCAAACGGATACGCTGAAAAATATTCAGTTTGAGAATTCCTTTGTAAATAAACTTAAACGGGAAAATTACTTTTGGATAAAATTTCTGTGTGGTGTAGAGTTTTATGATTTGAACCAAAATGTTTGTTGGGTTTTATGCCACACTACTAAAATAAAAAAAATGAAAACTTACCTTTTAGTATTACAGGTGATGCTTGATAGTCCGCAGTGAAGTAACCAAAACCTAAGTTTCTGGATGTTTCGAATGAAATTCTACCTCTACCCCTGTCTTCAGCAACTAAATAAAAAGTAACAAAAAATATGCAGTTTGCCCATACAAGATATAAGACACTCTGAAAAAACACTGCCTACTAAAACATAACATTGATTAAACAAGTTGAATAATTGAAATATCGTATTAATTACAATTTTTTTCTAAGTTAACTTGAGCTGGTAAGACAACAGACAACTTATTTACGCTTGTCTATAAATAAACTTGATTTTTGACAATGTTTTCGGCAAGTGAGACAGTTCTTTTTAAATATAACTTTATGGTTCTCTAAAATAATTAAAGTACAATATCTAAAACTAAATTAGCAAGACAACATTTTAATTGTATTTAAATTGTTCATTAACGTAAGACTAGAATTATTTGTTATTAAAGAAATATTTAAATGTGGAAAGAACTCACGCAACATTAAGAAAAGTTGTATGAGCACATTTGCCATATTGAGACATATTTACTATATTATGTTAGCCAGTTCAGGCTTTTTATTCAGATTTGTAGACTTATTGACAAATTAACAACATAAAATATTGTCGGGCTGTTGAAAACAAGAATTATTGAATAAAGAATAAGACTGTTGATATTCTTATCGTTCTCTCGGCCAACTATATTTTATATATGTACTTATATATAGTTGGAAAATTTTTTAAATAATTTCAAATACACCATACAAATAGAAGCAATTGATAGACGAGCCATATTATTAAGACATCTTAAATCGCATGAAATAGAGTATAGGTTGAATTACAAAAATGGATGTGCTAAAACTATGTAAACGACTTTAAATGTTTGCGCCATTGAGAAATTGTTTCTGGAAATTGTACTTTGTAATGATGGCAATCGTTTTAAAACAACCAGTCTGACAACTGCTGTTTTGAATATGATTTTAATTATAGGGCTGCCAAATATTTTATGCTTTTGCATATGGGGGAAATACTATGTTTTGGCGTAGTACTTCCCCATCATGCAGGTACGTCGATGGTTTTCTCAAGTTGAGGTTTTATGTAAAAAATGTAATAAATGTGTACACGTTTTTACACTGATTTTTTAAAATTTTCATTATACTGCCATTTTGTTCCGTCATGTCGAACTCGTTCCAAAATCCCTATATCACATCTAAGTTTTGTGCAAACTTTAAAGTCAAATGGGAAGATATGTTTATGTATTTTATTTGGCCGCCAGGTTTAGTTTAAAATAAAATTCTACAAGTTCATCTCTATAACACACTTAATTCTTGTGCAAAATTTGAAATCAATCTGACAACTAAGTAGTTTTTTTTAGAGAGATATCTTAAATATTTTATTAGGTCGCCATAATAAATATATATATAAATATATATAAATACATATAAATATATATATATATATATATATATATATATATATATATATATATATATTGACCAAGTTTTTCTGGTAACAATTTGGTAAAAGTCCAATATGGCGGAACAAAATGGCGGGCTTGTGAAATGTTAAAAATATTCTTATTAAAAAACAAATTATCCAATTTACCTCAAATTTTCTATAAAAATCAGGTATTCCATAGGAATGAACTGGTAACATTTTGGTACGAATCCAAGAAGGCAACAGAAATGGCGACCTAATAAAATATTTAAGATATCTCTCTAAAAAAAACTACTTAGTTGTTAGATTGATTTCAAATTTTGTACAAGAATTAAGTGTGTTATAGAGATGAACTTGTAGAATTTTATTTTAAACTAAACCTGGCGGCCAAATAAAATACATAAACATATCTTCCCATTTGACTTTAAAGTTTGCACAAAACTTAGATGTGATATAGAGATTTTGGAACGAGTTCGACATGACGGAACAAAATGGCAGTATAATGAAAATTTTAAAAAATCAGTATAAAAACGTGTACAAATTTATTACATTTTTTACATAAAACCTCAACTTGAGAAAACCATCGACGTACCTGCATGATGGGGAAGTACTACGCCAAAACATAGTATTTCCCCCATATGCAAAAGCATAAAATACCTGGCAGCCCTATAATTAAAATCATATTCAAAACAGCAGTTGTCAGACTGGTTGTTTTAAAACGATTGCCATCATTACAAAGTACAATTTCCAGAAACAATTTCTCAATGGCGCAAACATTTAAAGTCGTTTACATAGTTTTAGCACATCCATTTTTGTAATTCAACCTATACTCTATTTCATGCGATTTAAGATGTCTTAATAATATGGCTCGTCTATCAATTGCTTCTATTTGTATGGTGTATTTGAAATTATTTAAAAAATTTTCCAACTATATATAAGTACATATATAAAATATAATTGGCCGAGAGAACGATAAGAATATCAACAGTCTTATTCTTTATTCAATAATTCTTGTTTTCAACAGCCCGACAATATTTTATGTTGTTAATTTGTCAATAAGTCTACAAATCTGAATAAAAAGCCTGAACTGGCTAACATAATATAGTAAATATGTCTCAATATGGCAAATGTGTTCATACAACTTTTCTTAATGTTGCGTGAGTTCTTTCCACTTTTTATATATTTCTTTAATAACAAATAATTCTAGTCTTACGTTAATGAACAATTTAAATACAATTAAAATGTTGTCTTGCTAATTTAGTTTTAGATATTGTACTTTAATTATTTTAGAGAACCATAAAGTTATATTTAAAAAGAACTGTCTCACTTGCCGAAAACATTGTCAAAAATCAAGTTTATTTATAGACAAGCGTAAATAAGTTGTCTGTTGTCTTACCAGCTCAAGTTAACTTAGAAAAAAATTGTAATTAATACGATATTTCAATTATTCAACTTGTTTAATCAATGTTATGTTTTAGTAGGCAGTGTTTTTTCAGAGTGTCTTATATCTTGTATGGGCAAACTGCATATTTTTTGTTACTTTTTATTTAGTTGCTGAACACAGGGGTAGAGGTAGAATTTCATTCGAAACCTCCAGAAACTTAGGTTTTGGTTACTTCACTGCGGACTATCAAGCATCACCTGTAATACTAAAAGGTAAGTTTTCATTTTTTTTTATTTTAGTAGTGTGGCATAAAACCCAACAAACATTTTTGTTCAAATCATAAAACTCTACACCACACATAGAAATTTTATCCAAAAGTAATTTTCCCGTTTAAGTTTATTTACAAAGGAATTCTCAAACTGAATATTTTTCAGCGTATCCGTTTGACCTTAAAGAGAACTTATAGGAGCACTAAAAATGAAAACGATATGGTCAGGAGAATATTGGTTCTACTGTATAGTTTTTTGTTTGTCAATGGAGACTTGATGATAGCATGCAACGTTTTTACAGTTTTTGTTACTTAGTTTTTAAAGAATGTTGATTTTATCCCACCTAAAAAATAATATAAAGCAAGATATGTGACAAAAAAGAATTTTGAACCGGGTTTCTGGAAAATTTGCATTTAAAAATATTTTTACCAATTATCTCCCTTATTTATTTGTTTCCAACAAATTTCAATAGGACCTTTTCGAAAGGCTTCGGTGAGCTTTATTATCTAAGATAGAAATGAATTTTAATTTCTAGGTATATTACATTCATTTAAAATAGTTTAACAAAAGGCCATTTGAAGAGTTTTTCTACAAAACTCAAGTCCACTTGCAGCGACATTAATGGAAAATCCTTAATAGTTTTCGAACACAAATTCACTAGTCCTTTAGAAATTAAATAGTAAAAATGGTAACTTACATCAAAACTGAACAAGTCAATCTCTTTCAAAATTATGTTACATAAAACAAAATTCATGGCAATAGTCAAGTCCAATATAATCTTAAATTCGGGTGTTACCTTTTATAACATTATAGCGAAACTGAAGTTGTAACACATATTGGCATCGGTCTTATTACGATTTTTAATACAAATAGGGCTATCTATTCACGAATATTATTATCTAATACTAATCTAAATTAGGTATACTAACTCACTGTAGCTGGATATAAAAGATGAGATTTATTATGAGAGCGCGTACACCGAAATTTGCTCGCCACGAGGCTAGCTACTTGGACTTGTTACCATTATTTTGCCTTAATCATTAAATCGTCAGGTTTCGGTAAACTATGTTGACACTCTTAAATCTCGTTTATTTATGTTTCTTTATATATATATATATATATATATATATATATATATATATATATATATATATATATATATATATATATATATATATATATATATATATATATATATATATATATATATATATATATATATATATATATATATATATATATATATATATATATATATATATATATATATATATATATATATATATATATATATATATATATATATATATATATATATATATATATATATATATATATATATATATATATATATATATATATATATATATATATATATATATATATATATATATATATATATATATATATATATATATATATATATATATATATATATATATATATATATATATATATATATATATATATATATATATATATATATATATATATATATATATATATATATGTCTTACTAAATTACTATGTTCGGAATTAAAGACATTTTACAATTCTTAATAGAAGGAAAAATTGCTAACGAGGGAGGTTTGGGGCAAAGGAAATTTACCGATTTTTCTATTATAGCCTGTATTTTTCTATTTTAATGTCAAAAACTTGCAACACATTTTCTCTCTGACAATTCATTGTAGTGTAGCTTTTGTTCCCTTCTTGCCTTTGAAGCAGCTTTAAAATAGTAGTTTTTATCTACTTATGTGTGAACATTATAATAGTTATAAGAAAATTATTTTATCATGGGAACTGTTAAATAATAAATGTTATTATTTAAAAGTGTATAATTTACCGCACATACAGAATATTCAGTTCACAAAAATGAAAAATTACATGTGATTTATTTTTCCGTTGTTTCAAAATGGTTGCAGATAGGGGCTTGGTACGTTAGTAGTCGAAACTATGTAAAATTTATTTTCGAAAACTGACGAATGAATTAAGTTACTTATACAAAACTTTTCGGAAGGATGTCCCGCCATGAGGTCTATCGTCCTATCCGATCGGCGGGTCGCATGTCAACTTTATTTCGAAAAAAAAATTAAAGCAGGCACATTTCGGACCCTTAGGGCGGCTCAACGGTACGCCCTAGTTACCTGTTTTTTAGGGGGAAATTAAAGGAGACCGAATTCTGAATGGTTCCCTGTTTTGAAAAATTTCAAATTACTATAATATCCTTCGACGAGTGGAAAAAGAAATTACCGAAAATTTTGGGTAATTCATTTCATTTTTCCCGACGTCTCTTTTTTGCCTTAATCTACGTTGAAATATCTTAAATAGCCGAACCTCGCCTATTTAGTTTCTTTTTATATGGGGAGCGAAATCTTGGACTAAACACTTTTTTAATTTCCACAGTTTTCATTAATTTTCCTGCACTTATCGATTAATAATTTTGAACCTGTAATTGCTACGCCGATCGGGCTTTGATAAGATATTGGTCCATGTTTAACCTTAAACTCCTACAAATTTTAGATAGGAGGCTTAAACGACTTTATCGGAAGATAAGTTGGGACTTTGGTCGAAAATTGTGGGCTTACGGGGCTCTGTTGTTTTGCATGTTCCTTAAGCCTAGTAGACACGGACCGTCCAGTTTCACCTATATACACTTTACTGCAGGAACAAGGAATTTTATAAACTCCTGATTGCAAAGGAATTACAACTTTTGGTGTCTTTAAGCATTGCCCATACTTTTTGTGTGTACTAAAGATTGTGCGAATGTTGGATCTCCGCAGAATTCTTGCAATTTTATCTGTTATACCCTGAATAAAAGGTAAAACTGCACTACTTAATAGTTGATTATCCAATACTGGTTTAGGTCTGGGATTATATAATATCTAATCAAACGCCTAATATCTTCAGTCAGTTTTTCTGTTTCTTCCGGAATTGAATTTGTATCACATATTGGCAAGGTAAAATTTTAATTTTCAATATTTTTTTTCTAACACTTAGCGGTATCGCACCATCCACAGGAATTCTAAAAAATACCATAAGCTCATTAAACAGCGTAGATACGTAGTATATGCCTGATTATAGTCAGTATGTCCAAAACTGTAACATCTATTACATATATTCCTTTACTACACCTATTACATATCCAGTCTATTATAACCAAAACACCTTAAAGGCTGTTAAGGTTGTGCTACATAAAAAATAGTGTATTAAATTTCAAATTTAAAAATTTACTTTAAAAAATAATAAAAAAACTGACAAACTTAACGGACCTAGAGAAGGTTTCTTTGGGACCTAACGTCCATGCTTATCAATGAATGGACGATACTTGGAGTTTCTTGTCAATAATTACGAATGTATCCTAAATATGTTCTTTGGCATTACTTTTTTCAACGAATAGGAGGCTGTGGCGCTCCGGCCCGTAATGGCCGCGTATTGATGAAAATAGATAGCACCAAATAGATCAATTAAGAACGGGATCTCCGGATTTTATTTCATCAGATCCTTTTTGATAGAGAGACCTAGAAAAACAGATAAACATTATCCATGAAAAATGTGTGCTCATATAATGATCTAAAATCTAAACATAAGGACAATGAACGAGTGCAGTATAAGTAAAGCTGCGATACTAAGGTATCGCAGCTTTACTCATATCCAAACTAAAGGGACATAATATTGTGAATTATGGCAAAGTTATTGGACATTACTCTAAAAATTAAAACATTTGGAGGTGATATTTAAAGCACAACAATTGTTTAATCCTTAAAATTGATTAGTAATTTTAAAACGGTTATAAAAACAAAATCTAACATGTGATATATCATTGTAAAGAAATTTTCACGTATATTTGAAATATTATGATATCAAGTTGAAATCAGGTCAATATTTAATTTAAGGTCCAGAGTTTCTGAAGAACTTACTGTGCAACTATATTTGTATTTATTGTTATCACTTCTCGAGAAATACATATATATATATATATATATATATATATATATATATATATATATATATATATATATATATATATATATATATATATATATATATATATATATATATATATATATATATATATATATATATATATATATATATATATATATATATATATATATATATATATATATATATATATATATATATATATATATATATATATATATATATATATATATATATATATATATATATATATATATATATATATATATATATATATATATATATATATATATATATATATATATATATATATATATATATATATATATATATATATATATATATATATATATATATATATATATATATATATATATATATATATATATATATATATATATATATATATATATATATATATATATATATATATATATATATATATATATATATATATATATATATATATATATATATATATATATATATATATATATATATATATATATATATATATTGATATATATATATATATATATATATATATATATATATATATATATATATATATATATATATATATATATATATATATATATATATATATATATATATATATATATATATATATATATATATATATATATATATATATATATATATATATATATATATATATATATATATATATATATATATTTATTTTTATATATATATATATATATATATATATATATATATGTATATACCGGTCGTTCACCAAATTAATTCTTATTTCGTAGACAAAATAGTGCAGTAACTGTTGCAGTGGTTTTCAGAAATAAGCGGGCATGACATATGTAACAGTTTTTTTAATATGTTGTTTAAACAATGTTCGCCATTTTTCCAAAAAGTTTTGGAGCTTATCAGTGTTAGTATTTGGCCAACCGTATTAGATACGTTCTTCTGGCTAAAAGTCTTTATCAGTACATAAACATGAATACGACTAGCGTCAACATAACACACACTATCAAACGAGAGTCGCCAACAGGAGCAAACATGTAACATTTGTGACTACCAATTCTATGCCTCCGCAATCATCTCCGCTTGACTTGATAGTATACCACGGAGCAGCATAAAGCTACTCTTGGCGGAACTCGAAACTCAAGGTCTAGGGATGGTGCATTTTTTAGCATTTGCCACGCATGCTTTTATTTTGTCTTATTATCAATTTTATTTTATTATATCCATGTTAGCTAGATACCTGAATATTATTACAACTAGTTGGTGATCTAAGCAACTTTTTTTTTCAGGCGTACGAGCTATCAACTTTAACTGGTACTCAAGTGATGTTACTTGTTGCTTCGGAGACAGGTCACGTCTACACTTTTGCCACAAGAAAGCTTCAGCCGATGATTACATCAGAAGCTGGAAAAGCATTAATCCAGACGTGCCTTAATTCTCCTGATCCACCAGCGGGTTCAGCGGGTGGAGACCAACGAATGTCTGCCACTGGTTTTGAAGAGACTGAACTGACATACAACATATCCGATGAGGACTCCAAAGTAAGACAAATGGTGTACGGTTCTCCGCATACGCACTCACATGCTCACTCGTTAGCTAGTCAGGGACATTATTCCCATTTAGAACAATCTCATTTGACGTTAGGAGGGTCGCCACAACATGGGGGTTATTCGCAGGCTTGCCCCAGCCCGTTGCCCCCACCCCATCAAGGTTACGGCCACCCTCAGCATCCTCACTCGCATATGCACTCGCACTCGCAACGATGAATTAGTATTTTGTGGTAATGTGTATATAAACGCTCCGATTTTTTGGAGCATAAAATGTTTTATACTAGGAAATATTATGCATAAAATACTATACAAATTACTATAAACAAATCATCTGAAACTATAACGTTCAAACTTACATTAAAATGCGTGTGCATTTGATACTATATTGAAAACTGAAAAGCATTCAGGCTAAAATCAAATACAATTCAAAAATTGATATAAGTACCTTCCTATTTTTGTTTAGTTCAAAAATTAGTTGAATAAAATTAATTGCGATAAAATCTTAATGGTAGGTACCAATAACAAAAAGTTTATATATTTATATATATATATATATATATATATATATATATATATATATATATATATATTTTACTTCCATTTTCTTGGGTTTAGGTTTATGTAAAAATAAAAACGCCTTCTTCCAACTTTGTTCTCTCTATTTTACGTTTCGCCTAACATAGTAGGCATTTTCAAAAATGTACAAGATTATCATACTATCTAAAACAATAGAATCAGGACATTAATACACAATTATAAATATGGGACATTACGTTATTTTTTATATATATATATATATATATATATATATATATATATATATATATATATATATATGTATAAATCACTTCGACAATGTATATTGGACAAAAATTAGTACAAAAATAAATAAAACAGAAATTCACTTTGGTTACATACCTCGATCGATTTTAGGTAGGCTTCATTCATCTGGATGTTATTGTATGAATAACTCAGTTAAGAAGTTTTTTTAATTTATTGGTTTTACTTGTTGTTTTATGGTATAGAAAAAGTGTTAAAATATATATACATAGGCAGACGAGAATGAATACAGTGTGATATTTTTACTTTTAAGTTAATAGATTATAATATACTTGACTTAAATTATGGATGTCTTGTTTGTCGTTAACAGAAAATTTTTCTTTTTTGATGTGTATCATTTCCTTTATTTGTAGCTTGTGGTAATTGGGTTCTTGCGTTAAGATTTTCGTATCAGAAAAGTTAAATTCATGTCTTTCATTCTTTTCATGTTTGTGTAGAGCGGTTGAAGCATTTTTAGTGTATTTATGCCCATTCAGTCTGCTATCTAAGTACTGGGTGGTCATTCCTATATATTTTTTTGGGCAGTTTAGGCAGGGTATTGAGTAAACGATGTTGGACCTTTTTTTATTGGGTACTTTGCTTTTATTGAAAGCGGTTTACCAAAATATATTCTTGATGAGTTCATTTCTTTTGAAAAAGTTAAAAGTGAAAAATTATTTAATTCCATAAAAACCAAAAATAAAACAAAATTTTTGAAATTAACCTCAAACATTAACACTATCGATAATTCAAAAAGCAAAAACTGGTTACACAATTTGTCTGATACAGATATTCCTGAACAAGTCGCGGAAGTTCTTGCGCTTGGAGACAAATTTTCTTTGCCTATCTCAAAAGAAATCGAATTACCAGTAACAGAATATATTGCTTGTGTAGAGTCCGCCATTCACAACAAACCAAATGAAGTTAAGGACACTATTCGTTCCAGTGTAGTAAACGTATTAACAAATCACAAAATCAAAATTCGACATAAAAAAACAAAAAACAACATTTTTCAAAAGAGAGTACAAAAACAGCTAAGAACTACTAAAGAATTTATCAAACATAATCCACAAATTACCATTCTCAATCCAGATAAATCTAATAAAACGGTAATCATGAACACTACTGATTACAATTCTAAAATGGAAAACTTA
Source organism: Kuschelorhynchus macadamiae (assembly GCA_030620095.1). Classification (NCBI taxonomy): domain Eukaryota; kingdom Metazoa; phylum Arthropoda; class Insecta; order Coleoptera; family Curculionidae; genus Kuschelorhynchus; species Kuschelorhynchus macadamiae. Next base: position 278,286 of record JAUTXW010002914.1, on the reverse strand, counting down.
CTAAAAGATACGGCAACTTATAAAAAATTACGAAACGATCCGACCAATGTTTTTCAAGTAAAAAATAATACCTTTATAAAAAAAATGCTAAACAAAAAACAAATTTCAGAAACGGAAGCCAAAATGTTAACTGTACATAATACTGTGGCCCCCAAAATTTACGGGCTTCCTAAACTACACAAAACCGGCATACCCTTGAGACCAATCGTATCAAGTTTACAATCCCCATTCTATAAACTGTCAAAATACTTATGTAATTGCCTGTCTAAAATCACCGGCAAAAATGACTTTTATATTAAAGATTCTTTTACTTTTAAAAAGTTTATAGACAACACACATATACCAAAAGACTCTAAATTAGTATCATTAGACGTTATCTCTTTATATACAAACATCCCTATAGAATTAGTAGCAGATATTTTAAAAGAAAAGTGGGATTCTCTTAAAGAACAAACATCCCTTAGTCTTGAATATTTCGTAGAAGCAATAAATCTTACGTTAACGAACAATTATTTCCAATTTCATGACCAATTTTTTCTACAACTGGATGGATGCGCCATGGGCTCCCCAATTTCCTCAACAGTTGCCCAACTAGTCATGGAATACTTAGAAGAGAAAGTTCTGTCAAATATAGGGTCACCAATCGTATTTTTTAAAAGATATGTCGATGATTGTCTGATGGCAATTCCAGAAAATGAGATTAATAACGTTTTAAACACTTTTAACAGTTTTCATCACAAACTTCAATTTACTGCCGAAGTCGAAAACAGCAATACAATTAACTTCTTAGATCTTTCTATTATTCGAGACAGTAAAAAAGGCACCCTTAAGACCAAGTGGTATACTAAAGATACATGGTCTGGTCGATATTTAAATTTCAATTCAAACCACCCGAAAAATCAAAAGAATAGCGTCATTATAGGCCTTACCGACAGAGCTCTCACTTTAACGTCACCGGAGTATCGCTCTGAAACATTAAATAAAGTAAGAACAATTCTAAAAGACAATGGCTTCCCTGAAAAACATTCTAATAAAATCATTAAACAACGAGTTTTTCGACTATACAACAAGAAAAGAAGCGAAAAAATACAAACTAATGACAATAAAACCTACGTTGCAATGCCATACACAAATGGATTATCAGAAAAACTTAAGTATATTTTAGCAAAGCAAGACATCATTGTTTGCCATAAATCCCACAATCGTTTATCCCATCTTTTTACTCCTTTAAAAAGCAAAGTACCCAATAAAAAAAGGTCCAACATCGTTTACTCAATACCCTGCCTAAACTGCCCAAAAAAATATATAGGAATGACCACCCAGTACTTAGATAGCAGACTGAATGGGCATAAATACACTAAAAATGCTTCAACCGCTCTACACAAACATGAAAAGAATGAAAGACATGAATTTAACTTTTCTGATACGAAAATCTTAACGCAAGAACCCAATTACCGCAAGCACAAATAAAGGAAATGATACACATCAAAAAAGAAAAATTTTCTGTTAACGACAAACAAGACATCCATAATTTAAGTCAAGTATATTATAATCTATTAACTTAAAAGTAAAAATATCACTCTGTATTCATTCTCGTCTGCCTATGTATATATATTTTAACACTTTTTCTATACCATAAAACAACAAGTAAAACCAATAAATTAAAAAAACTTCTTAACTGAGTTATTCATACAATAACATCCAGATGAATGAAGCCTACCTAAAATTGATCGAGGTATGTAACCAAAGTGAATTTCTGTTTTATTTATTTTTGTACTAATTTTTGTCCAATATACATTGTCGAAGTGATTTATATATATATATATATATATATATATATATATATATATATATATATATATAAAAAATAACGTAATGTCCCATATTTATAATTGTGTATTAATGTCCTGATTCTATTGTTTTAGATAGTATGATAATCTTGTACATTTTTGAAAAAGCCTACTATGTTAGGCGAAACGTAAAATAGAGAGAACAAAGTTGGAAGAAGGCGTTTTTATTTTTACATAAACCTAAACCCAAGAAAATTGAAGTAAAATATATATAAATAAATGGTTTAAGAAACTACCAAAAATTATATATATATATATATATATATATATATATATATATATATATTCATACATCCATACATACATACTTACATACAATATGAGTGTCCGACTGTGATTTAAAATTAAATGATTATAAATAGGCTTTGTAATAGCTAAATATCTAAGCGCAAGGAACTATTTCAAAGGGATGAGGATACGTAATGTGGGGGCGCGTAATGCATTGCTTAGATTTGATGCTGTGATACGGGATATACCTGTATTCCGTACTATCCCAAGTCCGAAGGGTAGTAGTCGGTATACAAAATGTTCATCTATATGCCTCACGTCATTTTTTCCTTTTTTTTTTCTGGTTCTCCCTTTTAGAGTGTATAAAATAACTTGGTTGAATTTAAGGCCAATAACACATTTTTCGGGATTAAAACCTGACAAATTAAAATAAATAATACAAATATACTATATAAATCATATTAGATAGAAATATCCCAAAAACAGTTGAACTTTTGTCAAGAAAAATTTACCAATAGACTTTTGAAAGATCAGCAATCGACTCTGGTCTGTAACACCTGAACCACCAGGGACAAGATGTACAAAATGGCGCCTTGTTGGTACTTCATTGCATACTGTCAGTTGTGTACATATTTATGTACACCACACGCATATGTTCGTTAAATGTAGACGTCAAATCGAATATTGAGATACGCATATTTAACCGTATGAGTGCGATGCTGTTCCTTTGTTTGTATTTGCTAAGTGAGTACACGGCTTTAGGTGGCATTTATAAATCTTCTTTCTCACATGAACCAATTTAAATTTGTCGTAAATGTTTTGGTATCCCTCTAGTCCTAAGTCGATTTCGATATTGTTTTTTCCTATATCAGTAATATGTTCTGTATAGTATGTAGTTTTTTAATACATTTAAGCCTCGCATTAAGCATTCCAATGTTTAAAATTTTTAAACAATATATACAGGATGTCCAGATAAAGTTACTGGCCGGCGATAACTTGGGAACTATAGTGCTTCAAGAAAAACTCGTATAATAGTGAGCAAAAAAATCTCTAATAATAATTTGAAAGTTGCTAGAGTGTCCGCGAGAGGTCATAGCAAACTACATGAATTAAAAAATATATCTATATATTCTATAAAACTGGCTAAGTAGGTTTAAATTATGCACATTTTAAACTAGACGTGATTTTACGTACTTTTTTTTGACAGTATTTCCTTAAATTACAAACGTTTTAATTTTTGCTCTGATAACATCTAATTAGTTTAGGGGAATTTTAAGTGACCCCTAGATGACCCTATTTTACAAGAAAAAAAACATTGTCGTTTTGTTCAAAAAGAAAAAATAAAACTATATAGGACGATATTTGTTTTACAAAAGGTTTAACAAATACAAAAACAAAACCGAATTCGAATTTAGTCGTTTTTTACTTATTTCCAAAAATGAATTCACGGTAGTATGCATCTGCTTGCTATAGTTTCAGAATGATTCTAGTATTATATTATTATTTTTCTGTCATATAATCAACACAGCAATGAAAGAAATCATAGTTGCTTAAGCGTGGTCGTTGACTTTGTCATCAAGAATTGTTATAACAACAAAAATGACTTATCTGAATGCATCGTTTGGGTCAGTTATTATCTAAAAGGTTTTTGACTTTGTGGAAATCGCATCTTTCTTTTGATCAGTTTTCTAAAATGCCTGGCGGCTAATTTTGTTGACCAATAATGCATGTTTTGTTGATTTACTCCTTCAGTCCCCGTTAGTTTATGAGTCAACTTTTGTTTTTTAAGTGAAATACTTTATTTCTTGTTTAAATTTTTGCTTTTCTCAATAGCATTCCTTATACATAAGTTACCATTTTTTCATCATACTTTAAGGACCTGGAAATCTAAATGATTGGTCTTATCCGAAAATTGCACTCCCTATGTGAGCTTTATGGAGTTATGTTGTCATCTTCCAACACACATTTTTCCCTATTTTCTTTTTTTGAAGTACAGAAAAACTTTGAGTTCTATTTTAACCAGAGGTTGATGATATAATAAAGATTATAAAGAAATTAATGCCGAAACGGGTAAATCGCTTTGCGTTAGTTCAAACCGTTTAGATTTTTAACCCAAAATTTCATAGTCGCTTAAAATCCAAAACTGTCAATTTTCAAACGTCATCATCTCAAAAAGAACTGGTGCTTAGGTTTAGGGAATGCTACGTGCTTAAACTCGTATATTGAACAAATTATTTGTGGAATTTAGGAAAAAGGTTAATTCTTGAGATTTATTGATTAGGCCATCGTGAAAATCCTTGTATTGATTTTTTTGTGGGCATCAAAATAACTAACTAACAACTTACTGTAGGATTCTCATAGCTCATTACTACATGACTGATGCCACATATCGACTTTTTTTTCGCTTTTGGATCTCTAACAGTTATTGTCTGAAAACAATGGACGGTCGAAGCGGCCAGCCAGAGGTATAAGAGGTATCGTTAATATCGGCCAAAACAATTACGTTGAAAATTTTGACACGTTCCGATATTAAGATAGATATACGAGGATCATTGAAGCTTTATAGCTTGTTAAGAACCTGAGAGTTTTTGCGCTGTTGTCTGCTTAGCTGACAGTTAAAATAGCGTAAGAATAACTACACCTGCACTTACAAGTCAGTAAAATCTAAGGATAATATGAATTTTAAAACAGAAAGTAGTGTTTAAAACTAATTCTAAAGAAATGTGTTTTGGCAAACATAATACTTCCCTTGGTACGTTCCCATACACAGTGGGTATTGCAAAGGTAACATAGGAGCAAATTCTCCATTTTTTTAAATAAAAAAAATGACAGATTTAAACGTCAGGAAGACAGTTGGGTGCAGTTTCTAAATTTTGTTTTTTATAGAAGGGGGGTCGAGTGATATCGTTTTAAACGTCTTTTAATTCTTAATTCAACCCCCTATTTTGAAAACATTTGATTCAGCAGTTCTGAAATGTTGACCAATAAAAATGTTTCGTAATGGAATCATTATTATTCTTTTTGAATATTTTTTTTGAGGTACCAAAGTCAATACTCTATACTAAGTGAAGCGCGAAAATGAAACTGTAAATATTTATTAAAACAGTATAACAATTAATAAAAAACTGCTAAAACGAATATTAAAAAACTGAAACAAGCAGAAAAAGAAAAATGTAAAATTTTCGTTTTAAAAGATGTTGTAAACGTTCGCCTTGCACCTCTTGACAAATAAACATCCTGTTAGTGCATTCTTCCCTCAAATTATGGAGGGTTTCAGGGTTTATTCCTACACACACATTGATGATACGTTCACGCAGTTCGTCCCGAGAATACGGAGCCATTTTGAAAACTTGAGATTTCACATAGCCCCAATATAAAATAATCAAGTTGTGTAAGATCTGGCGAGCAAGTTGGCTACTCTGTGGACCTCGGCGATGAATCCATCTACCTGGATAGGTTGCATTTAAGTAATTTCTAGTGTCTCTGAAATAATGTGGCTGGGAAGCGTCCTGTTGAAACGTAATGCCAAAGTGGAACTCATGTGGGTTCTGAGCAACAACATCAACAATAAGTGGAGTATTGGTATCCTGCGGCATTCAAAGATATGTGGGGCCGTTTAAATTTCCTTCCAAAAAATATGGGACCTATGATATGGTCATCCAAAATACCCGCTCAAATCTTTATTTTTTGAAGAAACTGGGTATGTCGTTTGCGAAATACATGGAGGATTCATCAGTCCAATATCTACAATTTTGCGTGTTGACTTTTCGCTAATTTTGGGCCTCCCAAATCTTGGGGCATCTTTTACCGTCCCAATTACTTAAAATTTTGACAATCAATTCTGAAAGTATTTCCTGCACATTGGTCATTCCGGAAACCGTTGGTTGAAGATGCGAACTGCAGCCGGATAATTCCGGTTAGCCACACCAAAGATGATAACTGCTTCTATTTTATCTTCTAACGAACGAGTCTTTTCAATTAAATGATATTTTCGGAAACTTTTAGAATACTTGAAAAGCACGTTTCAAAATGTCAAATATTAGAAAACCAAGGCAACGACAATTAATTGTTGCACTTGGTAGAAAAAGTGCAGTACGAAACCACGTATCAGAAAATCAAATTGAAAATTGTTATTGGTCATCATTCGAGAACTTAAAATTAATTAAGAATAAAAAGACCTTTAAAACAAGGTCTCACCCGACCCCCCTTTCATAAACAAAAGTTTCGAAACTGCGCCCAGCTGTCTTCTTAACATTTAAAGCTGTAATTTTTTTCAAAAAGTGGAGAATTCGCTCATACATTACGGTCCCAAACTTCGTTGCAATATACTTAGCGGTTCAAAAGGTGGACAGGGGCGACGGACTTTATGTCCTCACTGTATGTATATGTGGTAATCTTTTAGTGAAATCCGACTCTTCGCGAAGATCCTAGTCAGTTCATGAAGCGTCAGCGTATTGAGTAAAAACATTAAATTGCACAATCTGCCTGGACTCTTCAGAAAAAGTCCAAATTGTTTCGACGTATTGTGTATATAACAAGCTGCCTTAATTGAAATCTTGCATATCCGTGAAGTGCCAAAGAAAAATTTTAAATACTATATATGACACACAAAATTATACATAGTGATTCGTTCTCAACAGAGAATACATAACATCTGTATCTCTATGGTAACAAAAAATCAGTTCATGAAGCGTCAGCGTATTGAGTAAAAACATTAAATTGCACAATCTGCCTGGACTCTTCAGAAAAAGTCCAAATTGTTTCGACGTATTGTGTATATAACAAGCTGCCTTAATTGAAATCTTGCATATCCGTGAAGTGCCAAAGAAAAATTTTAAATACTATATATGACACACAAAATTATACATAGTGATTCGTTCTCAACGAATATATTGTACGAAATCTTTATAATAACAATAATATTGGTAGGCAACAATTCCAATTTCAATTCCTGTTAAATATCACCATACATGATTGTCTCCTATTAATGGGTAGTAGTCTGTCTTATTATAGACGTTTTATAGTTTTTTGCATATTTAAGTATTTACTGTCTTACTGACGTTTAGAGATACTTCATATTATTTAGAACAATATTTTCCCACGCAATATTAAATATCATTTGCTCTACTATTACTATTTAATTGGCACTGTTAATAAGTAAATCAGTTTATTTACTAGTACATGGACTACTTTTGTGACTTCGGGGAATTACACTGCAGGTTTGCCTCTAAAAACTGGCATTATTCTAAGAAAACTGCTTTCCTTACTGAAAAAAACTGTTTAGTATTTACTTGGTACATACATGATTTAATTGTTGTTTATTGTATGATTTATAATAATTACTTTAATATACATTAAACTATTTTTGTTCATTATTTTCCCCCCGTAATATCTACAAACAGCAAAAAAAAAATTACCTATTTTAATAAAATCAAAACAAACACAGTTCAAGGATCGGAATAGTTACTTCATGAAATGTCTATTTTTAATGTTAGTCAGATTGTGTTACACTAAATACGCCGAAACTTTATGGGCTTTTCAAGAAGAGACTAGGCAGATTCTGTAAGCTCATGTTTATACACAATATTCTGACGCTTTATGAACTGACTGGGATCTTCGCGAAACGATAGATTTCACTAGGTCGCGGTCTACATATACACGTCAATGGTTTTGTTAAGTTGAGGTTTATATCCAATAAATTTAACATATACGCTAAAAAAAAACTTAAATTTTAATTCTGTTTTTAGGGACCTGTTTCATCTCCTTAGAGTAACCCTATATAAAGGTAAAAATTGTTTATATATGCAAAAAAAAAAGAAAATAAAAAACGAAGCACTATGGAAATTAAAAATATTTTTAAGGGGCTCTTGTATTCTGTAGGACTAACCAGCATAGTGGAAAAAAAACTTTTTTAGATATGAATTTATAAAAGAAATTTTAGATGTTCGACCGTTTGTTTTTAAATATCCGCTTTAAAAAAATATTTTCGTTTTTTTTTGGAAACTGCTTCATATCTGTAGGCTACCCAGTTTAACCAAAAAATTTATTTATATTTAAAAAATAGGAGAAGTTTGACGGGTTTCACTGTTCTTTGAACAAGCAAAATGATCCTGAAATAGTTTTTTTCATTCTTAAGTATATTTTTTCATTTTCAATACATTTTGTATTCGTAGGGCTGTCCTGTATAGTTGAAAAAAAATTAAATACATTAAAACTAAAGGTAATATGGATCTAAAGTTAAAGTGAGAATCCGTATTAATCTTGTTAAACATTTTAAAATACAAATAGTGTTTAAAACTAATTCTAAAATAAAGTATTTTGGCAAACATAATACTTCCTTCGGTACTTCTCCATATATGTATACACGTCAATGGTTTTTTTAAGTTGAGGCTTATATCCTTGCCGTTTTTTTTAATCTTAATAGTTTATTAACATTTATAGTTTTACACGCTCAATAAAACCTAAGATTTTAATTCTATTTGAGGGACCAGTTTCACCACCTTAGAGTAACCCTATATAAAGTTAAAAAATGTTTATGTATGCCAAAAAAAAAGAAAGTAAATTTTCAGTTTTACCGTTTTTTTTTTTCAAACCATGCATTATAGATATTAAAAATATTTTTTAATGCTCTCTTGTATTCTCTAGGACAGGGGTGGTCAAACGGTCGATCGCGAGTGCTTTTTGAGTAGATTTCGAGAAGAAAAATTTTTTTTAATAAGTAGGTACTTAACTAAACTACAAAAATGTATTACGTAATAAAATAACACTCTGCTAGCGGCAAAAGGCGGCTTTATCAAAGGAACGCGCGGTACTTGTCAAAGAAAAGCCGCGTTTTTTATTCTTGCCGCTTTTCTACAAATTTCGGGCGGCGCGTTTGATGGGAACATTCGAGATTTTCGTTCACGCCGATATAAATGTTGGGCCTGCAGGAATTGGAGTCATTCTGAATTGCAACTTGAAGGCAATACTACGTCGATACAAAGTTTATTATTAAATAGTACAATATGAGTGCAGCGAAGAAATCTAAAACGTATCATTTTAATAACGATTGGGAGGAAGAATTTTTGTTTTGTATGGTGAAGGATAAGTGCATGTCTTATTTGTCGTGCGTCAGTTGCAATACCTAAGCGTGGTAACTTAGAGAGGCATCATAAAATGGTTCATAAAAACTATGAAAAGGACTTTCCGCCACAGAGTGGATTAAGAAAACGAAAAGTACGTGATTTGATATCTTGTTTGAAAAAAAGAACAAACCATGTTCACAAGACCAGCCAAACAATCAAAAGCTGCTACGATCGCGTCATTTAAAATATCCATATATTGGCGAAACACAAGAAACCATTCGAAGATGGATCGGTTGTGAAGGAAGCATTTATTGAAGCGGGTGAGACTTTATTTGGAGATTTTAAAAATAAAACAGAAATCATGTCTGCGATTAGAGAACTTCAGTTATCTCGTCCGACTGTCACAAGGCGTATTGAAGTCATGAGTCAGAACATGGCAGATAAACTAAAAAATGATATCATGGAATGTACATACTTTTCTTTACAGTTCGGTGAATCCACCGATATCACAGACACTGCCCAGCTGTGTATTTTTATTCGGATGGTATTCAATGACATGTTGGCTAAGGAAGAATTTTTGACAATCATTCCTCTGAAGGGGAAGACCCGTGGTGAAGATATATATGACGTTTTCTTCAATTTTATAAAAAACTACAAGCTACCAACATATAAATTAGTGTGCATTACAACCGATGGAGCACCATGACTGGAAACAAAAACGGTTTTGTGGCATTGTGTCGAGCTAATGAAGATTTCCCTTCATTTTTTTCAATCCATTGCATTATACATCAACAAGTTTTGTGTTCAAAAGTTTTAAACACGGAGGAAATTATGGGCATTGCAACCAAAATTGTGAATTCCATCCGTGCACGTAGCTTGCAATGGCGGCTCTTTAAGTTGCAGTTGGAAGATAGGGAGTCAGCTGAACACACTGATTTAGTTCTTCACACGGACGTCAGGTGGTTGAGTCGCGGAAAATTCCTAGAAAGATTTCAAGAATTATTGCCCGAAATAACAGCTTTTCTAGACGAAAGAGGTGATGACACTCAGATGTTGAAAAACGAAAAATGGCTGATTGATTTGGCATTTTTGACTGACATCACAATGCACTTAAACACCATTAACTTGGAGCTTCAAGGTAAAGGAAAAACTGTTATTGAGATGATTGGCGCCGTAAACTCATTCAAAAGTAAATTGCAACTTATGATAGATCAACTGAAAAGAAAGGATCTGAAACATTTTCCGTCTTTGAAAGCAAGGATTCCTCAGTTGAATTATGATACGTATGAGGCTGAATTATCAAATATTTTGGGGCAATTCGAAATGCGTTTTTATGATTGTAGTAAATTGGCAAATGTAGCATCATTTATGAGTTGTCCTTTTTCATGTAAAAACATTGAAGAATTAGCTACTGAAATAGCAAGTCAGTTTAATATGAACTCATGTTCTGTTGAAAATGAGTTAGTGCAGATTATATCAGATATACATCTCAAAGCTACAGCATCTGATGCAAATTTCTGGTGTTTTATATCTGAAGATAAATATCCGAATCTAAGGCAAATCGCCCTTCAACTGACAGCAATGTTTGGCTCAACTTACTTGTGCGAGTCTGCATTTTCTGAAATGAAGATAATTAAGTCAAAATATCGCAATCGACTAACTGACGATCATATGTCATCATGCTTGCGATTAGCACTCAGTGGTTACGTACCATCTTATGAAAAGTATGCTGAGGACATGCAGTGCCACGCTTCAACATCCAAAGTCACTCCTTAGTTAAGTTTAACACCATATGTAACTCTTTTGTTTTGTAACAACCAATAAACTCGCAATTTTGAATAACTATGAGTTTTTTCATTGATATTGTAGGGAAGAACCTAACTAAACCTAACCCAAACCTTGACTAAAAATAATGTGTATTGTGCGGAAAGCTAATATCTATATATGCTACGGTACACCCTACCTAGGTAGGTAGGTAGGGTGTATGTATCGTGTATGTACGACAACCCTGCATCACACATACTTGCAGCCTCTCAGAGTCGATCGTAAGTAGTCTAAAAATATTGAGGTAGATCGCCAGCAGTTCAAGTTTGAGCACCCCTGCTCTAGGACTACTTAGCATAGTGGAAAAAAATGTTTTAGATATGAAGAGATAAACGAGGTTCGACCGTTTGTTTTTAAGTACCCTAACTTTAAAAATATATTTTCGTTTTTTTCATATCTCTAGGCTACCCAGTTTAACCAAAAAATGTATTTATATTTTAAAATAGGAGAAGTTTGACGGGTTTCACTGTTCTTTGAACAAGCAAAATGAACCTGAAATAGTTTTTTTCAGTCTCAAGTATATTTTTTCATTTTCAATACATTTTATATTCGTAGGGCTGCCCTGTATAATTGAAAAAAAATTAAATACATTGAAACTAAAGGTAATATGGATCTGAAGCTAAAGTGAGAATCAAAACAACAAAAATTTCACTGTTCTTTGAAGAAGCTAAATGAAATATTTTTATTTTATTTTCAGGTATATTTTTTCATTTTCAATACATTTTATCCTCCTAGGGCTGCCCTGTATAGTTAAAAAAAATGCCTAACATGTTTCATCGTTATTTGAATATTTTTTTCCGTTTCTAGGTGCATTATCCCTTTTGGGCTACCCTGTATAGTGGACAATAGTTATTTTGTATACAAAATAATAAAATAAACTTGCCGCATTTCGCTTTAAATATACATACATAAAAAATCAAGTATCTAATTCTGTTTTCAATTTACCTATTATCGGTATTTGCGTTCTCAAAATATGAATTTGTATACTTCTTAAAAATATCTAAGATCTACGCCTATGCCACCTAAAATCTAATCGTCACGAAACACTGACCTAGCCTGTTTCTGGTACAAATTGAAACGAATCGCCTTAACCGTTTTCAAGCTATCGTTGACGCACATTTTGTTTACACACGTATTCATACAGACATAATTTTTTTTCTAAAATATGTTTTTCGTAATCTAGAGACCCTAAAACGTCAAAAAAAATTGCGATATCAATACTCCTATATAGCCGATATAGTGTGTTAATAGATTATTGTTGCCTGTTATATCAGGAAGGGGAAGTAGAAATCCTGTTTATTTTTATGGTAAGAGTTATTCAAAAATATTTATATCATTCGTTAATAATGTGGATAGGAGTGTTAAAGAAAGGTTTGTAGATAAGTTAGCTTATAATATTTTTATGGAGATGGTCATAAGCACACTTATTAGACACCTTTAATTATAATTGTCGGTCGATAATAAATTGAAAGTTATTAACAAACTAGAATTATGCAGGTAAATTTATGCCTGCCAAAAAGCTGGTAGACCACAGGCTGCAGATATACTACATACCATAGCGGCATCAATTAGTGTATTTTTTTTTTCATTAAACAATATACGTAGTCATATTTATATGATGCTGATTAAAAGTCAATAACTTTTTCTTTTATAGCACATATAGCATTATTCTAGTTTTGAAAATATCGCTAATTAGGCAATCGATTTACGGTAATTATGTTCTTGCATATACCGTTATATAGATATCTGATAAATATAAGAGAGCTTTTCGTGTTAAATTTAAATATCGCCATACATGATTGTCGCCTATTAATATTGGTTAGTTGTCGGTCTTATAGTAGACGTTTTATAGTTTTTTGCACATTTAAGTATTTACTATGGTACTGACGTTTAAAGATACTTGATATTATTTAGAACAATATTTTCCCACGCAATATTAAATATCATTCGCTGTGCTATTACTATCTACTTAATTGGTACTGTTAATAATTAAATAAATCATAAAATATCCTTATTAAGATTTATTTTTAGTTATATTTTATATTAATGAAACCGATTTCGCTCATATTACCTGGAGCTTTATTATATGATAGTCAATATAGGTTTTTACCTAAGAATAATTTTCAGTTTTAAAATTTGGTACATCCGAGCAAGCTCTAGCAGGCAGTGACCTGAAACATGTCACTTTCTTAGGGTTTTCGTTTCTATCTTGGAAACCGTTAAATAAGGTTTGTAATTTTTTGTACACAATTGATTGTATGATTTAGCATGCATATGCATCAAGAAACGTCGGGATTTGTGGAAAAACAAAAATATTATTGAAAATTATCATCAGCAGAGAGAGGTAGAAAGACACGGATTGCGGATTTAGGTTTAGCGAGTGGCGAGTATCCCCATACGGTACTTTTTTCGATTTTTTTTTAGCCCTTTTTTCCTACATAAACGACGGGGCAAGGTCATTGAAAACTCGATAAAAAAAACACAAATATGCTATCGGACTTATTTTTGGACACTGATTATGGGAAAAATAAGCAAAACATTTTACGTTGACTATTTTTAATTAGAAGCTCATAATCTCTATTTTACGAGATTGGTTAATGATACCCATAAATCTCCCAATGATACGTGTAATGTGGGCCCCTTTTTTGTTTAGTTAGATCGAATAGTTTTTCTCATTTCCATTTTTTGCAATTTTCTGGAATACTATTTATGTTTTACATTTTTTTCTAATAAGAACTCCATGAAAATGTATTTAAACCTTTTGTTCTGAATCTTTAAAAATTAAAATTTAGGCGTGATGGGATGAGTCAAGGTTAGCTTTAGGTTGGAATAGGTTAAGTTTTTGGTACTTTTTATAATGACTAAAGTTAAATAACTGATTGAAATACAACTTTTTTTATTTGAGACTTTTTGTATTTTAAAAATTAAAAATGAAATTTTTTTGAAACATTTTTGATAACGAAAAGGTAAAATGAAAAAAAAAACGCCGATAACTCGAAAACCGTTTAGGTATTGTGAATAGAATGGTCTATTTGGAAGTTACAGGAAAAAAACTAAATTTTAGTGTTTAACGAATTTTAGTTTTTGGCTTAGGTATACCTTCCAAACAAAAAAAAACGGATTTGCAATTTTTTCTGAAAGTGGTACTCGAGGCCTACAAAAATGTTTAGTAAAGTTTTTTCATAATACAATATAGAGCCAGATAAACATCAATACTTTTTTTCCAACCGGCGGTTTCGGACTTAATTTAAAATTGGCTTCTAACCCGTGTCTAAGGGGTTTTTTCGACGCGCTTAATCAATTTTTCATACCTTTAGAAGCATAGAAGCAATAGATTTCGAGATATTGATTTTTCCTCAGGTAATTTTCACGTAAGCCACGTAGGTATAGTAAGGACGCAGTTAAATTGAAATTCGTATAAACGTGTAGATGTCAGAAAAGGACGAAGAATAATAGTATTTTACTCCACCATTATTCTCTTTAAATTTTGTCGAGATATATCAACTAGTTTGACAGAAAGCATGAGTTAAATGTCCTCTTTCTGATATTTGTGAATAACCGCCATCTTGAAATAGATTATTTTAGTAATGTTGAAGAGACCTTTAAAATAATGTATCACTCGATTCTTCTTTCCACTTAAAAAAAATATTCAAGGTTGCGTCAAGCCGTCTTGAATATCTCAATTCGTTCAAAAGAGTTAGGACTTCTTACCTCCTCACTGTAAGACTGTATATTCTCTAGGACCAATTGTCACATGTTTCAGCTCACTGCCGCTAAAGCTCACCTGTGATTTATTAGGACTTTCGCATAATTCATCACTAGACACCTCTAAGTAAGTGTGTCAAGTTTCAAAACTGTTGGCATTACTCTTAGGTGAGGGTCTTTGCAACCCTTCGTTGAATGGCCTATAAAAAATGAAATGGGGTAATGCCGAAACAAAAAGGCGGTCATGCGGTACCGATAAATGTTACAGATATAAATAACTGTTAAAATTATAATATAAATCTATTCATAAAGGTTGTTCATCCAAAATAGTAACATTTATCTTGAAATGAGCAATTAGTTTACACAAATGTTGTTGCGTTAACAAATTTGTACCGTTTTTTGATGTTATTATATTTATACCTTTAAAAAGAAAGGCGATTTTTTTCTTTGGTTTAGCCAAGAGATCCCACTTCACCAATTTGGATATTTTTTAAATTAAAGCTTTCTACCCGCAGATGTGTTTATCATTCATCATTTATATTATTTATTTTTATTACAATTTTTACATAAAAAATAATGAAAAAATAGATTATTAAGAGGCTGTCAAAAAACATGACCAGAGTTCTTATCTAAGCCAAATGTCCAAAAAGTTTCCACAATTTTTTAAAAAGTCCTATCATTCAGTAACCCCCCCCCCCTCGTTTTTTAGCATATGGGCCATCACAAAACTCGGGCAGTTTGAAAAAGTTGTTTCGACTCGTTTTCCAATGAAATTAGGGCCTGGTTTTTTAATATCGCATATAATATATCTATTCATTTATAGAAACAAATCAGAACAGGTGATAATAATTGCCTAAAAGTTATATTTTATTAATATGACTTTTAAGGCATACATTGTTGTTTCTTCATATATTATTTCTCTAGGGTTTGATTTGAATTGTTAGAATCTGTTATGAAATTAAACAAATAAGCTGCACAAAATCTTAAAACATTTAAATATTTGCAGTTTTAATAATCTGCTTCAAATATTATATTTAAAAAGCTTATTATTAGTTTGCTTATTTATTTCATCTCTCCTGTTGCTATCTCATAGTCCGCCACGTTATGCTTAGGTACTTAATGAAAATTGAAATACAGTATTTTACAATCAAAGTTCAACTGTATAACGATTACAAATATAGTTTATTAGAATATTTATGATTTTATTATAAATTTTATATTATTTATTACAAAAATTAAGTTATTTCCACTATGTCGCTTTAACTATTAAAAAAATTCTTTAAAAGTATAATTTTCATTTTTTGTCTCACCTGTCGTAATGGGTATTTTGAGATGCAAAATATTGGTTGCCTCATTATTCAAGCTTCTGCGGTTACTAATTTGATTAATTTTCGATTTTACGCAATCAATCTGATCGAGAAGAACGGCGTTTTATTCACGCTCCAATGCCATCGACTTTGCGCCTATCTGATACTTGTATCTACCTACAGATCGTCGTTTGTTTGCTAGTTAGCGCGGTAGCATTTCTTTGATCACTACTTTCATGTGAACCAAAACATCAGAGACATAGCTACCGGTAGGGAGGCTAGGGGAACACTTTGTATCTCTTGTCCATTCTTGCTGGCATACGCCGCACCTGCTTTTGTATATTACTTACAGTATTTTTCGAGGTATTTTTGAAACGGGGTCAGCCGATTTAATACAACAGAGTATAGTTGAAGTTCTGTTTTAACTTAGTAAACGATGTTAATAATAGGTATCACGAAATTTCTCGCGAAATTCGCAATGTGATCAATCGACCATTATGGTAGTGTATGTTTGTAGGTGTCAGAATATTTTTTCCCTAGAATAACAAACTTCTTACAAGTGATCTCTTGTTCATCAAATACTCATAGTGGAGGATATATTTGATGTGCATGCGCTCTATTTTTATGTATATGGAACCTACAATGTATCGTTGGATATAAAGCTCGCTGTTTGAGAAGCTTTTCTAGACGTGATATACCTATGGCGGTTTTACATTGGTTTTCATGGCATGGCGCAGTATAAGCTAAAATATTTTTGGTCGACGCAGAACCAGTACATATATATATATATATATATATATATATATATATATATATATATATATATATATATATATATATATATATATATATATATATATATATATATATGTATATATATATATACACATATGTGTTTAGATAGTATAAACAGTAATATATAATATATACAAAGATAAGGGCTTTTCTAGCTACATAACTCCTCTCTCCTTAAGGTCGGAAAATAGAGGTTGACGGTTTTCCGATCAAGTGGGCATCTGTAGTTCGATATTCGTTTGGCTTGGTTGGTCAATGTCCATCGGTTCTGGGTCGTCAATGTCCATCGGGGCTTGAGGGTTCATTTTAGTTTGGAATTTCGTGGATCCCCCGGTTGTGGTATTTTCCTATACCTTTCCAGAGGATCGTCAGGAGTCCGATTATTATAAACGTTAGCAAGGTAGATAGTGCTGAAGTCCAGTGGTTGTTATGAGTTCTATGTGTAAGTTAGGGAACTTTATGATTTAAATTTTTTTGTTAGCCTCGTGAATCTCTTGATTAATTTCTTGTAATTTCAGGTGAGCTAGGTTTTTCTGGTTTTGGATCTCGATTCTTGGAATCTCCAAACTATAGAATACTCGTAGGTCGCTTGATATTTCGATACTGTATTATCGACCATTGATTCTACTGGACATTTGCTTAACGTGGTGAGTGTAGGTTTCGAGAGAGAATCGTTTCAGTTCCTGAAAATTGCTAATTTCTATGCTATTGGCACTGGTTTAGCTGGAATAACTAAGATTCCTTTATTGTTGATCTTTCTTATACTTGAACACTTGAATTATTTAAAATGAGTCCGTAAATATCATCGAGATCACTAGGGTTATTAATTAGTAAAACAGTTCTTAGTCCGTTATTTGCATTGACTAATAAAATGGTAATTGTAGTTCCATTTGCTTTAGTTAATTTTGAGAGTAATTCTATTGTCTCTAGTGTGTCTAAAAATTCTATTATAGATTCGTACTTGTTTCTTGTAAGAAAGTTAAGTTGTAGTTGCGTATGTCTGTTACCTTTGTGGCCAAATTTTTGTCTCAATTCATTTTTATTAAAAGCCATGTCGAGAGTTCGGGATGGTAAAGTAAAGGATCGCCAGCCTAGCCGACAATTTTGGATTGTATGGTGGTAATTACGTATTTGTTAAAGAGTTTCGTTTTGAGTAGTGTAGTATTTATTATAGAATTTGTCTATAGCATTAATAAAGAATTCTAAATGTTCAGGTAGCCCCAAAAAAGGTTCTACCGGGTGAGCGATGTCTTTTGCTGCTCTACCAGGTAACCATGTCGTTAAGATTGGTGTTGTTTATTAAAGTTGTTATTTCAGTGATATTATTTTTGGACGAGCCTTTAGTTTCGCACTTCGAAATTTTCAGGATAATAATAAAAATAAAGGTTCACTGATGTAAAAATAAAGTAATAAAAATTAGGGAACACAAAAATTTAAAAAAAATTCCGGGACAACAAAAATTAAAATGATATACAAGTTTCCAAAAATTAAAAGGTTTGGAAAGCAAACATTATCTTACTCTTGGTTCTTCCGAAGTAGCTGTAACTTTCCTACCAGTGGATGGGGGCGGATCAGGACAGCTTGTCTCAGGGAGTTTGCACTATACACCTTCTAAACATACTTTTGCTAGTCTTCAAGGAGCCTAGCCGTTGTGACTACTCCAGTTAAATAGCTTGATCCATACACTTTGTTTTTAAAACAATTTAGTACCAAACACAACTTATAAAAATTATAGAGTAAGGACTTAAGTACATAAATTACGAAAGTGACACTCTAGGAAACATGGGCTATATAATATATGCCTAGATAGTATAAACAAATATAGATAAATATATACAAAGATAAGGGTTTTTCTAGCTACATAAGGCGTGTTCGGTTAGAGAGTTTTAGTTAAAAATGTACTTTTAATCCTGGATTTCTGGGTCAGTCAAATAAGTCAGTGACAAATCGATGGCTCGCCGGCAGCTTGTATTCCTAGAAAGAACTTAAATAAGGTGTTTTCTTTCCATCATTATTGTTTCAGTGTCCAGTGTTATTACGTATGTTAGTATTTTTTAGAAAATAATAAAAAAAAGAAATAATTTTCATGAAATAAATCAAAATTTTTTAGTTATTACCTAGCATATTTTTGGAAGCCACATTGTTTTTAGAATTTTTTAGAAATATAATGAATGTACTCAACTTTTACAGTTTTTCGAAATTCTGCTCTTAAAAAATATGTTTTATAATTTGAATAAGGTAACATTTCATGAAATGGTGGTTTAATAATTCAGGCAAATTTTCATAACATTATTACTAATTTAGGAAAAGACAGGCCGACATTTTGTGTCTACCTTAGAATGAACCTAAAAAGGTCTATAAGAACCTCCTCCTCTATTTATAGTCAGTTTGAAATTGCCAACAGACCTGTTTTAATTTGTAGAACATCGATTTTCTTGCATGAAACATCAAAAGATTTGTCTGTATCCCACGACTGTTATTAGCTATGTTTACATTTAAAAAATGGAAATTATGGCCATAATGCGTCCAATATGAAAAACATAATATTTAAGACCTGTCCAGAGTTCGTTACGGCGATTATTTTACTGTTCATTGTGGTAGACAGGTACTGAACATGGTCGCCGCTTGCAGTCACTGAAAAAAGGCAGTAGCTACTTAGTTAAGTAAATTATGATAAAATTAATACCTACAAATGGGTCTATGGTAACCTCACAATAGATTAAATAAAATGTTATGAAAACAGGCATTCATGAAAATATTTATACTACAAACTTTTAAACTTTATGAGATGGTTAACAGTGTAATAAATATGCTGTCTGAGTCTCTTCTTTTTAGTAGATTGGTCAGTGTATGTTTTGCGCTCGGGTCTAAATAGTTGGTTTTTTTATAATTGTATATTTTTTTAATTTATAGTCAGTGAATTTTATATTTCTGTTTTATTTAATTTATTTTTGTTTAGTCTATCGGATATGTAGTTTGGATACAGATATATAAATTTTGACTAAAGATTCGTGATCCGCGAATGATTATTGGCATTAATCTGCCTCTTTATGAGTCACCAACTATATACATTGAAGTAACGCGTTAATTTCGGCATTTCTATGAGTTGATAAGACGATTTACACATCTTTGCATAGGGTGATGTGTTTTGAGCTCGGTTTTGAGGCACTCATGCAGTTGTGTTTAAAACAATATTTTGGCTACGCTACTGCGTATCGTTCAAGATATATTATTGTTTTTTTAAGTCGCTGAACTCTCATCAGGTGGCATATTTAAACGTGTATGTATAGAGAGTTTTTTAATGTTGTATAAGTAGTACGAGTAATTTTTAGAATAAAAAAATAGGTTAGATATTCGAGTAGGGCTCTTAGCGTTATATCAGTGGAAATTATAAGTCAAGTAATAAATGGATACAGTTTTAGATAACTTCAATTTTCTCTGGGGAAAAGGTTTTTTTTTTCTCCAAAAATATGTTCTATTAATATATTGAATAATATATACCCAATTAGCTTTAGTGACTTAATATTTTTTATGTATTTTTCACATTTCCATAATTTATGACGTCTTTTGATTTGTTGCCTCAAGCATAGTTAAGGCAACAATTATTTAAATTGTAACCCTTCCAGGTTAAGTGCAAAAAACTCGGGTTCTTCATATAAACCCTTTGCATTATATTTTCTCGTATCGCGTCGTGTCGCTTGCGAAACGCGAATTCAAAAAAAATTATGGTCACCGACATTTAGTGAATAATTCAAAAGAGCACAGACCTCACGCATTTCAAAGACGTGAGATTTATTTAGTTTCTCATCGCCCATCGCATTTGGAAAACCACCAGCCGGTCGATTCGATTGTCGTTACTGATTCGGAAAATTGCCGATGTTTTTTGCAGAGTTGTGGAACTTTACATTCCGAAATTCTCACAGGTAATTAAGGAAGTAAAGCAGGTGAAGATCTTGACAAGTTATTCATTAAAATATCTCTGTTTATTCGGACTGGAAATTATGATATGATATCTTATTCGTAACAGTTCAAACTTGATCGTCAGTTGATGATTCATTGTTTTTTTTTCCAAAAGTTTATTGTTCTTTAGGAGACTAACACCCGTATTCATAAAGAGGTTTAAAATGACATTTTTAATAACTCAACAAATAATTTTTCTAAATGTCACAATTACAAAATGACAGTGACGTAAGCCAAACATAACTGGCGAACTAAGAGTTTTAAGTGCCATGGTAACTAGACCTGGTTTAAGTTTTAATCCTTTTTTGTGAATACGGGGGTAAATGTTTTGTATTTTGATTTATTACAGATGTAAATTATTGTAATACATGTTGTTAGTATAAAAACACGATAGTTAAATTTTTTTGGCAAAACCAGAAAAGACAAGATTATTTTAAATGGACTAAATAATATTTTTTTGTTTTTACAACGATTTTTTAAACTGGGACTATATAAGTATATTAAAAAAAACGGATCGGATTTAGGTAGCTAAGGTACTAATTAACAGATACAGAAAGATTTCAGATTTTTTTTGTCTGCGTACCAAGTTTACTTACTTGTGTGTTTTGTTAATTCTTTATTTCTTCAGAAAAATCTGATCTAAATTATATTGAGCCTTTTATAGTGTTGAATTTAAATTCTCAGTGGAAAATGCTAAGAATGCTAAAATTATAAGAATTTTAGAAAACGTAAACTGGTACTATTTTAAAACGGGTTTTAATTGTTTCGATAGAAAATGTATTTATATTTGATCAAATTTAAAGTCGAATAAGTAAAAAAATGTATTAAATTTCTAAAGATCATGTTGCAGCGCCGTAGATACAATGAGAAAATTATTTAAAATTTAAGATTTGCATAACAGACAATACGTTTACTATATATTTCCATATACTAAAACTACCATTTACAGAAATTGCGGATCAAATATTTCCATCCTTAGAGTATATAATTATATATCGAAAAATAATATCATAGGTAATTCCAAAACTATGATAAAAGTCAGTAATCGACACCTGTTATGT
Organism: Kuschelorhynchus macadamiae; assembly: GCA_030620095.1. Lineage (NCBI taxonomy): Eukaryota > Metazoa > Arthropoda > Insecta > Coleoptera > Curculionidae > Kuschelorhynchus > Kuschelorhynchus macadamiae. The sequence continues at coordinate 256,492 of JAUTXW010002914.1, read as the reverse complement.
GAAGATGTATATTTGGCAGGTTCCACATTGATGGCATTTCATGGTCGGGTGGATTTCTCACTCCATACTTAACACAGTTAATAATGTTGTTCACCCATAACAGAAACTTGTCATACTCCAAATGGATTAATTGGTTGCATCCATTATGTTGACTCCTGTTTTCCGGTCAAAAAGATGTCTGGACTTTTTAAGCATGTACCTTTTTTCTTGGAATATATTAATTATTTGAAGTAAATGATGATGTCTTGTTACGTTGATTTTTATCGTGTGAACCTTGGTCATCCATTGTTATAGAAGTTTTATTGATTAATTAGCGATAGTGTATTAAAAGAAACTAGTAAGTTTTTTATTTGATTCTCTAGTGAAAATAGTATATTAAAAAGAACTATTTCAATATTTTGACATCTCATTACGGAAAACATTTTTTCTTTTTAGTATAATATTTACTTAATTACAAAAACTAAACCTGACCACACTCGATCTGAGACACTGGTTTTTTTATGAAAATTTAACTCCATGTAACTTGTTAATTTGAATTCGATTAAAAAACAATATTTTTATAGAAAGTTTTATTTTGTTTTCATTTTGTATTTCATGTTTGGCCTTTGTTATATGCAAGTCGACAAATAAAGTGGTAATAAGATAATTACGGTACCCCAAAATAGCAAATATTCTAAATGTATGTGCTGTTCGTTAGTTCGGATGGTAAAGTTATGACTTATTTTCAAAAACGATGTCTACCGAGTTTTCACCAAAAAAAATACCAATTTTTGCTGGCTATACTTAAACACACAAAATTTACTGGAATTGAATTATGGACTTCACCTAATGTATACAGGATGTTAAAAAACATTCCTGGCAAGGTATAGTGTGTATATATTTCGCGGGCGGGCGTTGTCGGGTTACTTATTAAGATAGAGATTTAGAATTGGCACAGCATGTTTAATTTTTTGTTAAACTTAAAGTATCGTAAACATTATTTTTTAGATACGTTGAAATTTTAAATTTTAGTCACCCTTATCTCCGTTATCCAACAAGCAAAAAGGTAAAATATAAGTTATGCAATAAGCAAAAAGGTAAAATATAATTTCTATATACAGTTTTTCGCATAGAAACCAGAAGGGGATACACATATTTTTTGAGGCCATGGACTAGTATTAAAAATATAAGGGTTTCCCATTTTATAAAACAGGCCAGCTTTATACCTTAAAGGGCCCGATACACTTCGGCTATTTGGCACGGTTTTGTTCGTACGTTTTTGACCGCACTATTTAAACTGACTAGTTATTTTTGCACGTTCAGAACTGCACCGTTTTGCACGTACGTTCCCTTTTTGATATTCTATGGTGAAAACCATAGCAAATTCCAGCGTTGCTTTCGTTTGTCGTGAAATCTCGAGTGAAATCTTGTTGAAATCATATTTTCTATGGCAATTCTGGCAGGGTTTACGGATTCCTACACAGGTCAATCTCTGTTTATGGAAAATTAAGTCTAGAGATCGCAGTCTCGCGTCTTAAAAATATATTCTAAATTAAATAAAAGTAAATAAACTAAAAACGTATAGGATCGAATTAAATCATAAAAAATAAATAAAAAAATCTCTGATTGGTATGTAAAAAAACCAAACAAGATGATGCTTTAAGGTTTAAGTATTTTAATAGCGGCACCTTGCAAACCCTTAGACCATTTTTACAAATAACCGAATTATTTATCATCGATAATATCCCTACAGACGGTGTGAAGTTCGGGACGCATTTAAAGTAAATTTCGCCTAATAAATAACCACTGTCTTTTTTAATAGTGAAAAATTCACACTTTTTGAAAAATATCAATATCTTTGCTATAATGAATGTCCTAGTCTACAGAACACGCATTTAGAAGGATTCTAGTATATTATTTTGCTTTTGGGGATAAAATTTGTTAGCAACAAAAACGGATTGTCACATGGAATTTTCATAAAAAGTAAAAACTCACTTCGAGTGTGGACCGATTTATTTTAGTTCGAAACGTGTAAATGTTATATAGAGGATGAGCCGCAAATAACATGTTTAAGCAGATTTATTTCTGTTCATTTAACATTTCGCCAGTCACTTTTTTATTAAGTAATGATGGCCTCGGTGGAGAACATGATTGTTAAAAATGCCCGTTTTTGTAAGTAGAACACTGAAGGAGTTTGGTTGTTAATGTCGAAAATTATTTTCTCTACAAACGTATCCTATTTAATTTGGATATATATTTAGCATAATTTATTCTTGTAGGAGGGTTTAAGTGAATACCTAAATATGATAATTTTAATTTTTTTCCCTCGTAAAAACGAAGTATTGTAATCGTGAAAAAATCACTGTCATAATTTGTTTTCGGATCTTTACGTTTTAGGTCCCCATATACCGAAAAACATGTTTTCTCGATTCTCTTGGTCTTTTCGTCTGTTCGCGTCCCTAGATACCGAAAAACATGTTTTCTCTATTCCGTCCACCTCTCTGGCTACCTGTCTGTCTGTCTGCCTGTTTGTTTGTTCGCGGCATAGCTAAAAAAACTACTTACCCGATTGACTCAAATGGTAAAAATCCAATATTACCTCAAATTTTACACAAAAATCAAATATTACGTAGGAATCAACTGATAAAATTTTGGTACGAATCCAAGATAGCAAAAAGACGGCTTAATAAAAATATTTAAAAATTCAGCCTGAGAAAACTATTTGATAAATCGATTTGAAATTTTGTGCAATAGTTAATTGTGGTATGCAGATGAACTGGCAAAACTATGGTACGAATTCAAGATGGCGGAACAGAATGGCGCCCAAATAAAATTTTTGTTGGTGGAAAAAAAATCAACCTCGCAGGTTTTACATATCTTCACGTTTTAGTGTCCCTAAATGCCAAAAATATGTTTTCTCAATTCCGTTCGTGTGTCTGTTGGTCTGCTTGTCTGTCTGTCAGTTCGCGGTGTAACTAAAAAACTACTTCCCTATAGACTTCAAATTTTGCTAAAAAATTAAAGGTCATATATAATGATAGTAAGATTTCATATGTAGGTAATAGTAATATTTTGGTAAAAATCTAATATTGCGGACTAATTATCCAATTTACCTCAAATTTTGCACAAAAATCAAGTGTTACATAGGAATAAACTGGTAACATTTTTTTACGCATCTAAGACAGTAATACAAAATGGCGGCTCAATAAAATGTTTGTTTTATTATTTTATATAAAATTAAAATGTTGAAATTGTGTTCCGAATTCAATATGGCGAAACAAAATGGCGGCAGATCAGAACAACTCGATAGTACCAAGTTACTGTCGTCCGAATTGCAAAATTTCAAATTTATACGACTATAGAAGTAAGGTAAAATCGACCGGTATTATTTGGTACTGATCTGATCAGCCCGATTTTACTAGTAGGTTAAAATCGACTGTTTAGGTTTATTTACATATATAGCTGGTTACATAGAAGTGAAGCTAATAAAAGAGTTTTCAACAATATATATATATATATATATATATATATATATATATATATATATATACATATAATAATATTGTATTATTAACTAGTTATTTACCTATATTTGACGTCTTGAGACAACCTACATAATATTTCCCTTGAATTAAAAATAAGCAATTAATATGTTGTGTCATTAATTACATACTTAATATTGAATACTGGATTTAAAACCGGCTATTAGACAAATATCATTCCATTATGTTTCCTTTTTAAGAACCATCGCTCTAAAACTACATGCAAATATATCAATATACGTATTGGCAATTCTGATATGTATTTAATCCACATAATATTCGAATAAGCTCATTGACATTACTTCCTTTTTGCCTGAACGGAAATAGGTGAACAGAAAGAGCATCGTTCACAATTGAAAATTAAGTTTTTGTTTACATTTATTACTAGATTCGCCACTGCTTTTAATACATATTGCGTTGAAAAAAATCGTAAACTTCGTAATTCGTAATCTTTTTTTTTTATTTAACTCATGAGTTTGTTTGCTGTTTAATATTTTAGTCGTGCATGTTACAATGCATTCCTTGTACGTATTTATTTAATGTTTTCTTTTTTGGGTTTAATTTATTTTGTTAAAACACTCATTATTATTATTACTATTATTAGTATTAGTTTTTATTGTTGTTTTTATTTTTTTATTTGTCTTGTTACATGGTTTAGATTATTCATAGGGCTACTGAAATCCAAGAAAATCTATGAAAAAATTAGTGTTATTTTTTTAAAAATCGGTAAATTTCCTTTACCCGGTAATTCCCTCGTTATGAATGTTTTCTTTTATTAGGAATAGTGAAGTGTGACCGAATTTAGTCCCACTCGTAGTCATTTAGTAACACACATGCATATACCGTATTTGCATAAATTTTCACTGGGCGTTCCACCATATTCGATTCGTGCCAATATTCTACCAATTTCTAACTACACCAAGCTTGATTTTGGGCATAATCTAAAATAAAATGAATATGTAGTTTTTACACTGATTTTTTTAGGACCGCCATTTTGTTCTGTCGTGTTTAATTCGTACAAGTTTATTCCTATATCACATTAAATTTTTGCGATAAATTTGAAATTAAATTTTTTTCAAGCTGATTTTTTAAAGATTTTATTAGGCCATCATTTTCATCTCAAAATGTTCCCAGCTCATTTCTATGTAACACTTGATTTTTGTGTGATAATTTTTTAACATTTCACCAGACCGCCAATTTGTTCCGTCATATTGGATATATACCAAAATGGTAATTTTGAACCAAAATTTGAAGTTGATCCGGTAAGTAGTTTTTGACAGATCGACAGGCAAACCAATTGACAAAAAAATTGTTTTTGGGCCTCTAGAAAAGCTAAAACTTCAATCTATGTAAAACCTTAGTCGGCGATTTTTTTCACGAATACACACGTTTTATTTGGTTGCCATTTTAAATTCGGTCCTCAATTTTACCAGTTCATCTCAGTATCGCACTTAGTTCTTGCACAAAATTTGAAATCAGTCTAGTAAGTAGTTTTCTAGGTTGATGTTTTTAAATATTTTATTAAGACACCATTTTGTTTCTCCATCTTGAAATCGTTTCAAAATTTTACCAGTTGATTTCTACGTAATAATTAATTTTTGTGCATCATTTTCGGTAAATTGGATAACTAGTTTTTTTAGTAATAATTTTTTTAAAGTATTTCACTAGGCCGCCATTTTGTTCCGCTGTACTGAATTTGTACCAAAATGTATCCATTTCAAAACCCTTACGGTCTTGATTTTTGAATAAAAGTTAATCGGTAGTAGTTTTTGAACTATGCCGCGTACAAATAAACCGACGGAATTGAGAAAACTTGTTTTTTTGGCATCTAGGGGCCCTAAAATGTGAAGATCTGTAAAAACCTGGGGAGGGGGTGATTTTTTTAGGATGGCAATACGGGAAGTATTGTCATCCTGTCATACGAAGAAGGTAAATATGATAAATATCGTTAGTCAAAGCGATAATACATTAGTTTTTAGTTTTTATGTTATCGCTTAAACGATGGTGCCCCCGCGTTGTTCTCTGACGTCTAACCTAGTGCTAACCCAGCACTTATTCAATTAGTGCCTCCATACTGCCAGGTTCCAGCCTCAAACCTGAACTCATTAAGTGTTCCGAACTCGTGAAGTAAAGATCCCTGAAGATGCCTCGTGCAATCGAAGGCGAAACGTCGAAAAGTGATTCTATTTTGACACGGTTTAATCCCAAGAACCATAATTTCTTAATTGACCACAACCGTGAAAGCTTTCATTCTACGTATGCTTTTCATCTTAAATGGTGGTTACCAGCATGAGAACTTTATTAATAATATGAAATTAGCCATTTTAGCAATTGACAGATATGATTTTACCTATTGAATTGATTTTTGAGTGAAATAACAATTCAATCGCCTAACTATAAAAATTGAAGAAATATGAGTACAAGATTATGAATTGATGCAGAACTCGACAGCGAAACGAGGTCTAAAAAATAGCATTGGATTCTTAATTTGCGCTCGAACACCACCTCGCCGTGGAAATAAATGCTCACGTAAAGTGCAGCTTTTCTTTAAGATTGCCCAGTTTGTTTTAATCGCAACTTTGCATTCTTTTCAAAAATGCAACTTTAAGTTCAAAATCAACGAATGCATTAAAGAATAATTGTAGTCCGTATAATCCTTTTCTGGCACAATTTTACAGTTGAATTCTATATTTTACTTCCCTCGTAAAAAAGAAGTATTTTTAAATTGTAAATTGTTCACAGTCCTCACCGATATGATTTTTAATGTTTACTGCCTACGTTTGCAAAATCTATAACATCTGTTTTTAGCGTTAGGGTTGCAATTGCAAAATGACATGAATTGTTTTCAGATATATTGCTTATTGTTAAATGTATTTTTGGGACACTTTCTTTTCCTTCTTCTTTGCTATGTTCTAAAGGTTAAAGTTAAAAAATTTTGAAACATGACATTTTTTGAGAAATACGTAAAAACGCGTATTGCCAAACCGAAATATTAGTCAGAAGAAGGCAAGGCGTTTCTATGTTTTTTTTTCGTGTATGTAATTACAGCTGCTATTTTTAGAAAATTTGGATTATTATGGTAAATGTAATATATGATTGAATCGCTAAAATTATGATGATATTATTATGATTAAGTTCGTTTATGGTTGTTGTGTCTAATTTTATGTCGAGAATAAATTACTATCAATTATGGCCACAAAAATATCATATGCTGGCGTTACAAATTTTCGTATCATTTAACTTAATTATAATCACAAGTTGCAATAATTATATAAGGTATATCTCAAATTGTCTCTTTCATATCTGTATTATTTATTATAAATATCTTATGTGTGTAATAATATTCTAATGGTATATGCGAGTATATGTTTACCCCATTATAGCATCCATTACCTCTCTTAAAATATTTACGATTAACTGTGAGACATGTTTTAATAACAGAAGGAAGCAATCAGAAAATTAGTTATAAATAGGTGTAGTTCAGACCTACTAGCTGACTTGTGGGAACTGACCATAGTAAAGTCTTAATTTCATTCCTATCTCTGTAGATTGGTTTTTTTATTATAACTGTAAGAAAGTTTTGCTATGTAATAAATGAAAATGTCACCTATTTTCCACGTTTTACTACGATATTAAAGTGCGTATGCGGATACAAACCTTCGCTTACATTTGGTATATGTTATGTTGTGCTGTTTTGCATGAAAATAAGCTATATGTGTTGTACTTTAAATGTTGTGGCATTTTAAAACCGAGTAGTTTGAAATGACTGCTTAAGGAGATTATGCTAAATTATATTATCTTTGACATCCTGGGAACATTAGTATTTGAAAAAATCATTGACAGGAAATAATTTGAGTGATTGTTTACCGAGAATTCAAGAATTTTATTAAAAATATTAAGGCAAATTGAAACACTTTATTATGGTAATACATAAAATATAAAAGTAAAAGTGTAACAAATATCTCAATACAATCAACTCTATATTGAAAGCATTATTATCCCTTCATCTATTATCAAGGTACGCCTTTTAGTTACTTGTTTATTTCATGAGAATCCAAATATTTTTTATAATACATAAAAAAAGTAAAATATAGTGATATAATTTAAAAATCTTTTTTTCTTCGAAGTGTAATAGAGATCATAGATACAAAGAATTTACAGAATTTCGTGAAAAAATTATAAATATTAGCTCATAATATTTAAGCTAGATTATATATTATTTAAATTTCTTCCAGTTATTCTGTCAAATACAAGACATAATTATGTCTAGGCACAGACTGTTTATGCTTTGAATATATTCTCTTATACTTTGAATAGACGGACCAGCAGATACAAATAAATTAATCACATCAACTATTCGTGACGCAGTTTATTTAGAATGCACGAACCAACATGTGGTTCGGTGTTGCCAGAAGCGTGTGTAGAAATACAATACAAAAATTTTGCCTATCTGTAAGCAAACTTGACAGTAACAACCGATCAGATGCAGTATGTCGCAGACTGACAACTCTGGGTGTTGTGCTAGGCCAACAGCGCCGGCCCTACTCCGAAATCTTTTAATGGATCCCACTACAGGGAATACAATACAAAGTTGGGGCCCATTTAGGGATAATTTATGTAACATTGGATGTTCGAGTTCTATTCAAAGTATTATCTGTCTGTGGTCTAGCTTATTTTAGTCAGGATGGTCTGATTTTTCTGCTTTTTAGTGTATCTTGTCATTGCTAATTTTCATTTTACTAAAGCAAATAGTTTCCTGTCATATTCAGATATACATAAAATCATTCAAAAGAAAAAAAATATTTGAAAAAGCAAATAATAAATATTTGCATTTTAAAGTACTAGTAAAAATTAGCCCTATCATGAATATATGTATGTAATATATCTAGCTTTGTACAATTGTACTTTCTCGGAGTCGAGGAAATCCAAGCTACCAAAGGAAAGGTGGGTACCCCCAAAAAACTGTTAGATGCAGCTACTTTCCACTGATATGAACATCTGCGCTAGAAGGTCTTACCTTAGAATTCTGTCGTTGGATTTTATTAGCAACAGTTTCCTTTGCTGATATTATTGGTCAACTTCAAATTTTGGCTTATTTATTTATTCTTCAGTCGGGAATGTTGTTTTTTTTCTTCGTAATATATTGATATCTGTTATCAATTTTATATTCACAATTAATTTTTGTTATATTGCATTATTGCTTATTAAATATATATATATATTTGCCGTTAATCGAATTTCATAAATGAATTTTTTTTTGACTGGCGCCTAATAATTTTTAGCATATTTCTCAAATTTTATAGTCGTCATTTATATAGCCATTTCTTAACTAAAATACATTTTAAATTTAATAACTAATCACTTTACTATTCCAAGTAAAAAAACTACTATTTAAGGCTAGTTTTGTTTTCATTATGAAGCACTTCTACGAACAATATCTTTATAAGGTCATTAAAAATGACAAATGAAGTCATAAGGTAACTGAAATGTATCCTACAATCTTCCCACGCAAACTCTTAGAGTGGGTTGTACCGTTTAAAATCACAATATTCTTGCCACTATCAGGGTCAATGTCTATGATTTTTTCTTATACATGACTTGATATGCGCACGGGTTTAATGACAGCTTAAATTTTGATAATGGCAGAAGTTACGGCTTTTAAGATATTTATGTCTTACCATATAGTCAATAAAATTCTATAATTTAGCTATTTAACTTTATACTTATTACGCGTGCAAAATTCTATGTATTTGTACTAAACGTAAAACATCCTGAAATTTAATTAACATTGTGGTTGTTCAGGGCCAACCAACCCTAAAAAATAATCTTTAATCATCAAACTTCATGTTGGTTCATGTCACTACTATTCATCGCATATAAGAAGATTTATCATATCCGAGTAATTTACATATATTTGTCAGAAGACGAAAAATATGCAAGTAATTAACATAATCAAAGTTATGATAGACATCTAATGAAAGCAACATTTTTTGACAAGGATGCAGTACAAAATTAATCTTTTCAATTTGGATAGATGAGACGATCCGGCCATTAATTAAACGGATCGTGAGATAATTAATAGGAGACTATAAATACTTATACATTACGATCTTTATTCCCGCTTCGTTATCTTCTTGTAGTCTGAGTGAGACTAGGCAGGGTTTTAGGTGTTAGACAAAAGAGAATAACATAAATGGTAAAATACAAGACAAGAATTTTCCTTAAAAATGTGTATTTGCTATATTTTATTTTAATTTTGAGATCTGACAACCATTGCTTATTCCCTACATTTTCAGAAAGTTGTATTTTCCCAAGTAGCTGGCATTTCTTTACTGGCCGTAGTTGTTATTTTTATTTTTTTGCACAAAATATCTCAATTTGTTGTTTAATTCAGGAAAGTAAACCTGCTCAGAGGAATATTAGTATCTTCATTCCTTAATAAGCTTATTAAATTTACTAGCAGCTCAGTGATATTACCCATAATTAGGTAAACAGGTTAGTTATTATGCGTGCAAAATTCTATGTATTTGTACTAAACGTAAAACATCCTGAAATCCTAAAAAGCTAGTTTTTATATTTTTGTTCACTTTCGTAAATTTATATTTTTGTTGAGGGTTATTATAAATCATTATTTATTTTGATTCTTATAATGTCAATTACGTCAATTTACGAGTTTAATTTCTCTATTGTTGTTCCCGTCGGAATCAAATACAATAGTAGGTTAAAATGCCAAAATCCTTGTGTACATTTAAGTTACTTCTGTTTATTCTAGCTCTAATATATCGGTTGCAGGATAGTCATATGCGAATTACAACTTGGTTCCACTTCCGTTTTAATAGAAAGTTTTTTTTCAAATGACATGTAAATTTTTTTCTTTTGAAATATAGACCATTAAAATATGTGAGTTTAATGTCATTTCTGTAATATTTAATGATTGAAACGAGAAACTTAATATGCGATATTTTGTTAAAAAGAAAATTTCAGGCAGATTTCAAATATTGAAGAAAACATTAAAAAACCGTGGAATCGGGGCAGTATTAAAGATTTTTATGTGTATACGGAACCCTGCAAATTAAGGTTTTTAATTTGATGGAGGTATTCCTATGAAAGAAGGTAACTGAAGCCCTGGGACTAGAACAACAGAACTGTACTTAATTTTTGTTCTTCACCGGACATACTTTAATTTGTTGTTTATTTGATTTTTACAAGTAATTTAACTCACATGAAATATATTTATTAGAACCTTGCCGACGTGCATCTCACTTCTAAACGACTACAAACACTTCGAACACTAAGTTTACATAAATAAAATTTCCTTTTAAACGTCATCTACCAATTTAGTTGGGTTTGGCTTACAAATACGTGGAGACAAAGTAAAGTCGTCACCGAAGAGGTATATTAATCTTCTCATAAATTGGGAAATGATTGTGGCATTTCGTCACCATGACTTGCGTGGGGTAAATTTGTATTTGTTTTATTTCTGCATGAGGTAAGGACAGAGAATGTGTGATAGAACTCGTTTTACGACAACACAAAAAGGCCTATTCTGGGTTAACCAAAAAGGCAGTTGTATTTTTTATATAAATATGTTATATATAGAATTAGTGACAAAAAGGCCAAATTTATAAATCATATCCAACTTTTGACTTTGGTTATGCACGTATAATAAAGGGTAACCCCTGTATTTGGTGACGAGAATGCAGGTCGAAAAAGCATACGCCGAAATATTTTCGACTTAACTACAGCCCTTATAACACGTTACGCAGTTCAATAAATTTTAAATTCGTCGGATCGTAACTTATATTTTAATATCCATTTCAAAATATATTTTTACAATCTCTTCGTGGTTGTTTTTCTAATTAATCACACATTTCCATTAAACAATGTAGTTTTTTGCTTTAATATGTATAAATTGTTTGAACAACTGTCACGTCTTGAATAAAGGAATTAAATAAGGAAGCATTTTATATGGGTCCTATTCTAGGAAATTGTTGACAGTCGGATTTCTTACAATGCGATATTTTCCTGAAGAAAATCACGGACAGTAGTATGATATTTAAATAAAGAATTTTTATTATATTATTGTAGTTAATTTGTTAAATAGTGAAAATCATTAGTCTAAGTACAAATCTGCCCAATGTTGGGTATAATTCTTTAATAACGTATTGGTTGTCATATATTTAAAACAATTGAGAAAAATAGATAATTTGTTAGGATTTATGTTCTAATAAAGGAATGATAATTTGAGTAAAGAGGATTTTAATATAGGCACTTGGTTGGAATATGTAGGTACTGAGAAAATGATAATATTATTTATTTTTAGCCATAGATGTTGCCATTTTGAACGGTGCCATTTGTATGGCATGATCTGTACTTGTATTTGATTGTGTACTTTAATTTGTTGCAATATTTCAAGGTATTCAAAGAAGCTATATTTCAATATTTATTACCTGACTAAACAGCTTTAATAATAATTTTAAAGTAGGTATGTATTATTTCCCCCCAACTTGTTTATTGCAGCATTCAATCATCTAGTCTGCTTAGAATAACTGTATATTGTATGTTCAGAATGGTTACTTGTAAATATTGTTTAGTTTTAATAAACAAAATTATTTTCGTAGGCAATTTCTTGAGAATTTTTACATTTTGTATATTACAGTTTTTGAATTTATATACTTGGGGGTAAGTTATAGATAGACATAGGTACTTGTATATTTTGTGATCTATATATTCATTTTTAGACTGTGTGCCTTAAAACCTTATGTACATAATTTTATTTTATTAAAACATGTTTTTTGTCTCAATATTTATGTTTGTTATTTATTTTAGTTTGTTACTCTGTTAATATTATAACTTTAGTTGTACGAATAATGTTTCAACGAACATTTTTTATGTATTAGGTTCTTAAAACAAGTTTTGATTCAACACTGTGAAATTCTAAAAAAAAAAACCATAAAAAATGTTTGGCATTTTATTATTTGTAAGATTTTTATATTACGATAACTATATGTTTATATAATTTTTGACAGCTGTTTAAAACAGCAATTGTAAGTTAAGAATGACATGTTCCCCGAATGTGATAATAAACATGTTTCAAATCTGCATTTTTCTATTTTATAGTATGAATCAATCGAGACTTAATTTATATCTATATCTTTTAAGTGATTTTAGATATTTTTAGTTCGGTGGTACATTTCGGACAGGCATTAACTAGTTAATTCTCAGAATATAGCTGACTGTTGTAAAATACACGCTAATACGGGATGATAATGAAATTTTATAGACATCTAACCATTACAGGTGTTAAGTCCATCCACTAAGCTAAGATCGCTTACGTCTGAATGTATAGAAATTTTTATATTCCGAAATTTTTGGAGTAACCCTTTAAGTCATCACTAAATGTCATCTGCGTTATAATACCGGAACCTGAAAGCTAGTTTCTGGTTGCTCTTCTCGGGTTATATCGTAAAATTTTACCATCAAGTTTGGCAGGTTTTTCATGGAAGTCAGTTTGGACTGCAAATTATTTTAGCAGGAGTGAATTTGACACGTAGGAGTTTAAAGAGTCAGTTCAATAAAATTTTGGCGGCAGAGTTTGGCGAGAACCTAATTCCTTCAGTATTTGTTTGTTTCATGTTAAACATAAATGTATGACGGTACATATATCGGTATGATTCATAACATTATTTAAGTATTTATTGTTGGTTTTGGTTTGATGAAAATCTACATTTTTAGTTAGATTCTTCTAGTTTAAGTTTTAATTTCCTTATTGATTTCTGACAGTGTTGGTGCCTAATTGTTTTGATCTATTTTCCAAATTGACTTCCGGTCAAAAAAATATTCGCCAGAAACCTATCCTTAAAAATTTGGCCCGTCATAGATCTATGGAAAAAATTCTAAAATACCAAAATCAACGAAATTGCAGGGACTGTATATAAATTGAAAATAATGGAATATTTTGAAGTTCAAAAATATTACAGTATTAGAAAACGTATTTTTGATCATCTTGGGTATCTTTAAATCAATATTTAAGTTGTCAAAGCCGGCGTGAGTTTTTGCGGGACCGCGTCCAAACTCATTTTGCGGGATAGCCCTTTAGAAAAAACTGAAAATGATAACAAGCAACTTCCATACACCGATGATTAAAAAAATGTATGCATTTTGTATTACAATAATGTCTTAAGGAATTTTTTATTCCTAATTCGGTATAGCAGATTAAAACGCGGAACCGGTCTAATGGACCCCATATATTTCGCTTATTTTGCTTAGTTTCGTCCCTACAGTGCGAAAAAAAAACGGTACCATCTTTTGACAGGGCATTAGATGAAACCGCAAAAGAGGCGGTTATGTTGTTGCCGAAAAAGCAAAAAAAAATGTCGATATACTCATTGAAAATAAATAAATTAATTATTCCATTAATCAGTTAATTCATTAATCAATTATATTAAACTGGGATGTCAAAAGCTTTAAT